>JABCKT010000097.1:0-63208 GCA_018858115.1 Tephrocybe rancida
ACCAATGTCCAACTCACCAAATCCCAGTGTCCCGAGAAGCTCGAGGACATCCACCGCATGCGCAACGTTCCATACCGTGAAGCCGTGGGTTCGCTGATGTATGCCGCCATGGGAACGCGCCCGGATATTGCATTTGCTGTGTCTACTGTCGCGCAATTTGGAGATAACCCTGGATGGCCCCATTGGGAAGCTGTCAAAAGGATATTTCGTTACCTGATGGGCACGCGAGATGCAGAATTGACGTACGGAGGAGAAGGCAAGAGTCTTGTGGGGTATGTGGATGCAGACGGCGCGTCGCAGGAGCATCGGCGAGCCATTTCCGGGTATGTGTTCCTGATTGATGGAGGCGCGTTTTCGTGGTCGTCCAAGAAACAGGAACTAGTCACTTTGTCTACCACAGAGGCTGAGTACGTTGCAGCAACGCATGCCGCAAAGGAAGCTGTATGGATCCGACGTCTGGTCAGCGAGCTGTTTGGAGAGATCAAGGAGCCGACCACCTTGTATAGCGATTCGCAATCGGCGATCGCGCTTACCAAATCGGGATCTTATCACGCACGCACCAAGCACATCGACATCCGCTACCATTACATTCGCTACATCATCGAAGCCGGTTCTATCAAGCTTATCTATTGCCCAACCGATGAAATGACCGCGGACACACTCACGAAAGCCCTTCCGAGTGCGAAGGCCAAACATTTTGCACAAGCATTGGGACTCACGACGGTTTGAGGGGAAGTGTTGGAGATAATGACGCGGTACAACCCGTCGTATGCGGGATTGGAGTTGAGTTGGAGTTGTTAAGGTGATAGTAATCTGTACTTACCATTTCGCGTTTCTTTACTCCCCGGAGTCCCCTTTGGGATCCGTACATATGCACTTATATACTAAGCCTCTCGTAACGCATCACCTCAGTCTATTCTTACTTGACTGAGGTGTGTTCTCTCGTAACATTGTCATACTGTATTCTGACTTATTCCCGTAGCCTGACCTATTCTTATAGGTACAGCAATATATGAGTCTATTCTTACTTGACTGAGCCTGACCTATTCTTATAGGTCTCAGTCAACTTAACGCACAAGCATAAACTGTTCCAATAAACACCTCACCTCAGGGGCAAGAGGCTGGCAATGGAGGCAGGTACAAAGGGAAGGAGTTGGTTGGATTAACTCAACAAGGTATCAGGTTCACTCTTTGTAGGATGCTTGTTAACTCTCTGAACATTGTCATCACTCAGGTACCTGCCAACAGGGAGAAGACAAAGCTGGGCAGCACTTCAACAGGGCTGAGTGTAAGCATGTGTTTACTTCTGCTCCTCTCAATTATGACAATTGATGGTCTTGTTACCCACAGATGCCCCGGTTTCAAGACTCCTTGCCCCTTATGGACATGCAAGGGTGGGTTTAGAGAGAGAGGGTTGGATGGGCGGCTGGTGGGGGTTGTGCATGCATAGGAAGTGGAGGTGGGGTCAAGTGTGGTGCTGCCAGTTGGTGGCTGGGAGAGCAGGCAGCAAGCATGCTCATGTGCATGTTATGGGTTGTCAGGCCTGCAGTGTTGAACACAATATAGATAGTATTTATTCAGAGTATGTGGATTACATGCTTGAGCTATAGATACACAATGCAGCATGCCTTGGAACCTCCAGACAGTCACAGTCACAACCGAAGACCACCAGCTGTAAAAGTAAACCTGGGTTGAGTTCAGATCTGGCAGTTGGAATTCAGATCTTAGATCTTGATATGAGTCATAGGACCACAACTGCAGCAACCAGTAGGCCTGCCCCTTCTCGTTGTGCCACATACACCCCTTAATATGCCATCAAGAAGCACAACCACTGTGCCAGCAGTGAAGGATCAATGAGTTGTGTCACATGTCACATTGCTTGTTGAGATGGTCATATCTATACAGTATATGATCCAGGATTGCAAATGATACAGCATACTCCCAAGTTCTCAGTAAGACAAGTTGTGGCAGAGCCATTGTCTAAGTAAACATTGAAAATCATACCATTCTAGACATGAACATACTATGTACTTCAATCAAGCAATTGGCTTTCATTCCAAAACAAACGGGATAATTGCAAACTTTCCATCTTGTCCTCCCCTAATCAGACAATTCTTGATGCATGCCCAAAATCCTTCATCCTGGGTGCCAGGGAACCATTGGATTTTCTCAAGACGATAGTTGGACATGCTTCCACAACCATAGATAATTGGATCAGTCTGGCCCAAATCAGAGAACATGAGGCTTGGGAATGGCAATTGTGTCGATGAATTGGTGGCAATGAGGGTGCCATTTTTTGGCTCTGAGAGAGTCAGAAGCCAGGTCTGGTCAGTGGCTACTGCCACAATTGTTGTGGTATCCTCAGCAAAAAATATTGCTGTTATGTTGGAAATAGGAGTTGAACAGCCTAAAAGGTGGCTAGTTGATGCATCCCACAAGAGAACAACTCCATCAATAGAAGCTGCAGCAATAAGTGCCTCATCAGATGAGAAAATGATATGTTTAATGGCTGTCTCTGCATTCTGGCAGTCCAAAGAGGGCCTGATCACACTCATGTCAGAATTGAGTTGCAACAGGAATAGCTTTTGGCCATCCTGCACATATGAGACCATGAGATTGCCACTAGGTGAGAAACCTGTCCAAACCACCTGGGTAGGCCTCATGTTGTACAAGTGGGGGCCAACATTAGCAATTCTGAGCTGATCTCCCTCTCCAAAGACTATTTGTTGACCATCAGGTGAAAATGCCACTGGATGGGGGCCAGTGCCACCATAGGCATGGATGGTTTTCAATGGGAGGCCTGAACCACAAGATGAGGCACTCTGAACATCATATAAGCAAACATTACAGTCTGCAGATCCAGACAAAACATAGTTTCCGCATGGTGAAAATGCAACTGAACAGACAGAATCAGTGTGATTACGCCACTGGCAGATACGACTTTTGGAAGTAGGTTTCCAAAGTATAATTGTACAGTCCTTGGAACCTGAGACAAAATATTCTCTAGTTGGTGAAATGGCAGCTGAGTAGACTGCTGCTGTGTGGCCTTGAAGAGGTGCTCCAATTGATAGGCAGGTTGTAAAGTCCCGGAGATATAAATTCCCATCCTCAGAAGCTAGGAGAATCCATTGGCCCTCATAACAGACATCAACTGCCAACATTGGGTAGTTCCCACATTCTGCACTTGAAGTTTGTACCCGAAGAATACCACTGCTTGCATTCCAAATTTTTATACCACCATCGATAAACCCACAAATGATGTCTCCATGAGAGAAGGCAACACAAGTGATAGCCATTGGCCCTCCATTGATGGTCTGAGCCTTTAGGCCAGTAATTTCATCCAAGATATCCAGTGTGTTGTCAGCTTTAACTGAGACAATCTTGTGGAGAGTTGACTCAGAAAATCTGGAGTATGCTGCATATTGCACCTCCTCATGTCCCATGACAGGCTGAAGTTCACTTTTTGCCAATGATTGTGCAGCCCAGAGATAGATGCTAGGAAAAGAGTTCCTTGATCCTGACAAGATATGATATCCATCTGGTGAGAATGCCATAGACTGGATATTAGTGAGATGTCTGTCTGGAAAGACAAATGTTTGAGTCGAGTGACCATCAATCCATAAGAGGTGATGATTATTTAGGAATGTGGTTGTGGGGGAGGCCTGTTGTTTTGATTTCAACTGTGTCACTGTGACCAAGGGCCCACAACTTGTTGTATCTGATGAGTGCTGGAGTAAAGACACAAATTGAGAAAGGCTATAAAAAGAAGTGTCAAGCATCACTCTGAGTTTAACCCCATCCCTCTGAGGAAAATGTGCTGCACAGAATTCTTGGGCATATTTCAAGGAAGAGGATTGAATTGACACCAATTCAGATTCTGCAGAAGCAAATTGAGTGCTCTGAACAGAGGGATAAGCAGCAGCAAGATGATGAAGGCATTGAAGAGCCATCTCTGCATGGGCAGCTTGTTCATCTATGCGGAACCTCTCTTCTGGAGCATTGCCAGTGAGATACTCAAAGAAGGACTTGTGAACTTTGAGAGTAGTGGAGCCGTCAACCTTATCCAGCCCTGGAACAAGAACAGTACGGAAGCGCTGGACAAAAGCTTTGATGTCCACTGGATCACGGCTGTGACTCCCCCTATGTAAATCAAGCAAGTGACCAAGTTGTTGCACACTCAGTGGCTTTAGTGCAACAAGAATAGCACCCATGAGGCGACGAAAAACCTCAAAGTCTGATTTGTTATATTTAGACTGAGAGGCATGTGCATGTTGAAGAACCAGTCCATAAAGGTCATTGATTGAGGACATTCTCTCTGAACCTGTGAGTGAGTCAAAGAGTTCACTAAGACCCTCCCGACCATAGTCCTGCAGTTGCAATTCAATCACAGCTGAAGCAGTAACAGCCCATATAAAAAGTCCCGATGCTTGGCTAGCCAACTTCTCCAGGCGCTCAGTGCCCATCAAAGATGCAAAATCATATTCCTGGCTGGAAAAGACAGTAGGGAGGTGTGTCTTCAGGTAACGCAAGACGTCCTCATGTGAGTCGGAAGTGTCAAGAGGTATGTGCTTAACATGGCCTGTCATGGTCGCTGTGAATGGGGTATGGATACTCTGCTCAGTGCGACTTGATATCAGAATCTTGACATTAGGGGATTGAGGGAGCTCATTGAAGAGCTTGGAAAAGATGGTGGCAAAGCTGCGGAGCTCGTTCTTATCGGTCTCATCCAAGCCATCAATAACAACCACAACAGGTTTTGTCTGATCTAAGCGAGATGCTGTTTTCACAACATCGATGAAAAATTCGGAAGCTTTCTGAGGTGTATCAAGGACAGTTGTATCGGCCTTTAGTTCATCATGGATATAGCGCCGAAGACTTTCGGAGCGTTTTGCAAACCCACGAGCAATAGAGGGAAAGAACTTTGTGGGATTCGTGGTCTCAGGATGGCCGCGGCTGATGAAGAATTGAGCCCACAGAATATTGCGCTTCTGACATTCTGCCGCAACGGATGCCGTGATCGTAGACTTCCCACAACCAGGTTGCCCGGTGAGCCACATGAAATTCATGGACAGCGAAGCATCGACAGTGGTCTCGGACGAGTCCGAAGCTACGCCGCCCCGAGATGGCTCCGAGATGGTATCAATCCACTTTCGAATGTTAGCCAGCACCTTCAGTCGTGTTCCGTCGGCACAAATGTTCTTCTTTTGTTTGGCAAAGGTGTCATACCCATTCCCAACAGTGTTCGGGTTGAGATTGACCTCCAGAAATCGATCACGCGCGAGGTCCTCTGCTTCTTTTGCGATGAGTTCCTAAAAACCAGAGGTTGATCAGTCCGATGATATAGTAGGATATTGTGGGTGCGACATACGACTTGCGCCCTATAACTATTAGTGAGCTTATTAAGGGTGGCAGCGAGCTCGTTGCGGCCGGCACGGATCTCGTCGATCTTGTCTTCTTGTCCTTTGAATCGTTGAACAAGAGATTGTATTCCAAAATGTACGCGTATGATCTGTCGACTCTGACATGATAATATCCTGCGTTAGAGAGAGTGAGACAGGATTCCTTGATTATAAACGTACTTGGAATATTTGCTGAGCCTCAGTCATTCGTTTTTGGAACTCGTCGATCTCCGTTTCGGTGTTCAACTTCGTACTGTACCAGCGTTCATCATTCTACCTCACCCAATCAGCTATGTCATGCATGAAACAGTGCCGAGCGAGGCCTACCACTCTTTCCATTGTCCATTGGAAAATTCCCCGAAGTACATCCCTGTTGGCACCAGGTGTGAGCTGCAACGACTAACCCAGGTGACCATACATACCTCATAACTCGAAGGTCCTTCAATGTATCGTCCGTAAAACCGCGCGCTCCAGGAGAATCGAGCAATTCTTTGATGTACACCACCCACTCAAAAACGTCTGTTACAAATTCCGCCACTTTCAAATTCGAACTCTTTATCCTCTAGGGATACGCAGTCAACTCAAGTGGACAAAATAAAACCAAGTGATACATAGCGTACCTGGGCCAGTACTACCATTTGTAACAACCCCTTCACGATTCCACGAATGGGAAGTCCAGCAGGATTGGGAATGAGGTCAAGAAATTCCCTTCCCTCGATGACTCCCTTGGCGAGGTTCTTCAGGCCAGTATCAAACCCTGTCTCTTTTTTGTGCTTGACCAACCACTTTTCGGTCTTGCTAAAAAACTCTGCATCCAGTTCAAACTTATCGTCCGAGAGAAGATCGTTTTGATCCGGCAGCTCAACCCCGCTGCAAACGATTGTATATTGAATAGAGAGTACATCGAGAATCTGTGTTGCTCACCTGGCGTTAGATTTGACCTTCTTAGGCTTAAAAAGATTCTTCATCGCAGTCTGTAGATTGGAGTACGGAGGAGGTCGGGAGAGTACACAGTAGTCAACAAGGCAACACGTCGGCTATTGTCTTGGCCAACCGGCGACCGTTGACAGGCCTTGTCAACGACAATGGCGAGCCGTCGAGTATCAACTGATCAAAGTTTGAAACAATGTTGAACATTGCAGAAGTGCAATAAGACGAGAAGGATAATCCGTAGATGACATTTAGAGAGAATTTGACGCTTTTACAACGGGCCTACAGGTACACAAGTCAAGTCGAGTTTATGCAAAGGAGAGAACTTGGTTTGTGGTGTCAGGGTTGGCGTGAGACGTCGGTGGTGAGAACAAACATATCCAACTCATATAATTCTTTGATTGAAACTTTCACCTGGACACCTCATGGAACGCGCAAGATTTTCGGTTTATGACCACTAGCCATATAAGAAACTTACCAGACGATGACGGAAGTACCAATTAGCTGCGTTATCTGCTTTCTGGACCTCAGCATTGACCGTTTTCGGTTTTTGGAATGCGGTGAGTTCAATGTCAAGTTGATTTAGTCGCGCGTTTTTGACGCGTCCTTGCAATGAAAAGGCCATGGATTCTGTGTAGACTGCGTCTACACCTTGAGGGAATGTGCCATCTGCCGTCATTCAATATCACCCTTTGAAGAGCCCCGACAAATCTACATAACCTTTGGAGAACCAAAGCAGGCTCCAACACTCGCCGATAGCCTTGACAAAATAAATCGCAAGTCGCCCTCTGTCAGTCTCCGCCGAGCCGCGAAGAAGGTGCGAGCGGCGGCCAAGACAGCGGATGAAAGTACCTTAGTGTGTTTATGCGTTATGTCTTAAACTCGGGACTGACGGCCACCTTAGAAAAACCTACTTGAGGCTGTAACGCGAATGGAGTCTATCCTGTGTCCCATTTCCGAAGAACTCGAACAAGAGAAGGCGAAGCGGGCCTCTGCTGTGGCGAAACTCGTTGTGTTGCAGAGGAGGCAAGAGGAGCTGGATGAGCGCCTGTCGGGCGTCGATGAGTTGGAGCAGCAATTACAGGACGTGAATGACGAGTGGATGGCCGCGCTGGCGTCAAAGGAGCGCACAAAGCAACGGCTCCAGCGCGAAGCTACTGAGAACGCGAGATTGAAGAAATTAAATGAAAAGTTTCAGGGTGCACTGAAGGATACGAAGGAGGAAGTAGTGAAATTAGAGACTGCGTTGGAAGAATCCAAGAACCAAGTGAGCCATGCACTCGCTTCCTTTGCTTGGACTCAATGCGTATCCAGATACAAATCACGAAAAAGAAGCTACGCGTCCTCACGAAGCAAATACCCAAAGCGACGGCGCAGAAACAGAATCCCGACGACTCGTTGCATGTCTTGAAGCCCGACGATGAGGTATGACTTGCACAGACAGCGATTAAATAGCTAACCATCGATTCATACAGGAGGAGACCGGAAGGCAACTCATCAAGCGGAGGCGTCTCATAAGGACATAGATCCAGGATCACTACTAATTGTGTGCTACCATATTGCTACCATATTGTAAAATTATCCCACACACACCGCGAAGGACATCTTTATACCTTCGAGCATGAAAGATACAATATATACATGCGTATGTACAGAGGCGCTTCTGCCGCACTAGGAGTCTGATGACGACATCGATCAGTTTATGCATAGCGCTCGAGCCTCAGGCGGAAGGCCTCATAACACCAACATATTGTGAATACCAATTCGTGTTTGCAGCCAGACATCGTCTGCCCTTCAGTTCGACAGCCCAAACATTGCCAACACGATCTTCGAGTGCTCATCCTGTAACCCAACATCACCAATATACCCAAGGCGCCCCTTTCCGATGCGCCCCACCGCCACAGGTGCCTGCGGGAGCTTCCCAGCAGTAGCATGTCCTTTCGCTGGGACATAGAGCGCCGTTTCAGGCGTAGTCCCGACAACGAAGAGGCTCTTCATGGTAAAGGACGAGGGAAGCGCCGGTGCCTTGGAAAGCTCGTGCGCGGGGTTGAGATGTATCTCAGACCGCGTGTAATCTCCCGCACGCCACGGCACGCCCCACGCATCCTGGAAGAACGGCCCCATTTCCGTGAACTTGATGTGTGAGCTGAACGCGCCGCCAAGGACGACGATGCCGCCCGCCTTGGCGAATGCGACCAGCCGGCTGAGGAGATACGCGTTGGTGGGCTCGATGATGGCGGCGTCGGTGATGAAGACGCCGATGAGGTCTTGTGAGCCGAGAAGTTCGACGACGCGCTCGTGGGAAAGCCCGTGCAGGACCTCGAGCTTGCTTTTGAGGAGCTCGAGGAGGTCTTCCTGGACACCGGCAAAGAATTTCTCATTCCCGAACGACATGACCATCATGAATGGCCTGCGCGTCGGTCCAACTGGTAACCTGGCGAATTCGCTCTCGACTTTGGCCTCAGGTCGAGCGGGAGTAGGGGCGGAGACGGGGGATTGGGCACGCGGTACGGTTTTGGCTTCAGTCTTTTGAGCACTCGTACTAGCCACAGGGGCTTCTTTCTTGGGTTGCAGTTCGTCAACAGGCTGCGCTGCGGGCACTGCAACCTTGGGAGGCTCGGTTTGTCCACCCTTCTTTAAGTCTTCCAGCAAGCCAAACATGGCCAGCACCACAGATGTTGTCTCCGGCTCCGCATCTACATCCCCAACATACCCAAAGTATCCTTCCTCGATCTTCCTTAGCACCACAGGCGACTCGGTGTGGTTGTTGATCGGCAGGTGGGACTGTAAGTGCGGCCCATCAGCCGGTAGGTAGACAGGGTCGCTTACGGAGAGGCCACCGAGGTGGAGAGCCTTCATGCTGTACGACCTCACGAGCGACGGATTCTTGCTGATGACCTCATGCGCACTGTTCCTCAAGAACTTGGTCCTGTGGTACGCGCCGCTCGTCCAGGAGATACCCCACGTATCCTTGAAAAAGGCCTCCATGTCCGAGGCGGACACGAAGGAACTGAAAGACCCTCCAACTATGACGGTGCCGCCCTGCTCCACATATTTCACGAGGCGAGGTAGAAGACCCTTGTGCTCCGCCTTGACTATACCCGCGTCAGTAACAAAGACCCCAGCCAGGTTGACGTTGTCGAGCATGGTAAGCGCAGATGACACTGTCAGGGCTTGCGCGATGACGACCTTGTCGCGAAGAGCAGACAAGCAATGAACGTAAGTGGTGGCGAAAAAGTCTTCATCTTCCAGAGATAACAGCATCAGAGATGGAGGTGAGGGATCGACCGGTTTTATTGGAACAGTAGGTGTAACCAGAGGTGCCTTTGAAGGAGTAGGGCTCGCCTGAGGTGCAGTCGACGAGGATGGTTTAGGTACTGGAGCAGTTGGTGCAGCTTTCGGTGCCACCAGAGGTGCCTTTGAAGCAGTTGGGCTCGCGTAGGGTGCAGTTGACGGGGAAGGTTGAGGTGTCCTTGTTGAGGGACCTGCTTGATGCTGTGGTTTGAGTTGAGGGTTGAGTAAACCCAACATAGCTAGCGCTAGCTTGGCAGAACCCGTTTCCCAGTTCACATCACCGATGTACGAAAGGTAACCTTTACCAACATGTGTCCTCACGGCGGGGGACTCTGCTAAATTGGTGACTAGACCCGGGGCGAACACAAGGCTTTCAAGACGAGATTCTCCAGTGGGCCGATATACGACGACGTCGGGGGAGATATCTTTGACATGAAGGGCTTTCATACTGTACGATGACACCAAGGCCGGGTTGGCTTTTGAGAGCTCATGCGCGGGGTTGAGAAAGAAGGTCGTACGGTGGTAAGAGCCGGGTTTCCAAGCGACGCCCCACGATTTGAGGAAGAAGGCGCCCATGTCTTTGGGTTTGACAAACGTGCTGAAGGCGCCGCCTATGATGACAGATCCACCGGCTTTGGCGAACTCCACGAGCTTCGTCAGCGTCTGTGCATTTTTGCGGTTTGCGATTCCTGCATCGACTACGAAGGCGCCTTGGAGACTGTCAGAAGCGAGCAGCCTGAGTGCATCTGTTTGGATCGTAGCGGTCTTCAAAGGGGATTTTGTCTTGAGAAGGTCAATCGTCGGCCGTTTGTACGCTTCTGTCAAGTCGCCTTCCAAGGCCAGAATCAAGACAAACTCAGGTTCGCTTGGTGTTGTGTCTTCCTCCTCCTCTTCCTCCTCCTCAGTTTGGGAGGGAGTGCTTGGGCCAGCTGAAGTAGCATCAGATGTCGGCGTCTTAGGCTGGGCACCATTGGCGCCTGATGGTGAAGATTTCGTCGTGCTTGTCGACGTGATTGCCGGAGAAGGTGCCGGAGATGACTCTGAGGAGCTGAGCATGGCAAGGAGAACCTTTATGGAGCTTTGTTCCCAGTTGACGTCCCCGATGTAACCTACATGCCCCTTCCCGACAGGAACCTGTACAACAGGCGATTCTGCGGAATTGGCACCATCCTCTTTGTATATCACAGCTGAGGGTGGGAAACCCTCGATATGTAGGGCTTTCATGCTGTATGACCACGGAAGGGAATGCGGAAATTTCGCGATATAGTGAGACCTGTTCAATATGAATACTGCGCGGTGGTACGAGGCACTCTTCCAGTTAAGGCCCCAAGAATTCGAGAAGAAAGTCGCGAGATCGGGTGGGCGGATAAACGAGCTAAACGAGCCTCCAAAGACGACGGACCCTCCTGCCCGCGTGAATTCCACCAGCTTCGTCAGGACTTGCGCGTTTGGACGTTTGGTGATGGCAGCGTCAGCTACAAAGACGCCTTTGAGATCCGGGGACGCGAGGTGCGTGAGGGCTTCGCTCCCGGTGATGGCCTTCTTCACTGCCGTCTCAGCGTGTAAAGCTGTAATCGTGGGGATCTTATACTCTTCAGTCGCGCCGCCGTCCAAGGCAAGCAGAAGCACGAAACGAGATACGACGTCTTTTTGGCTGGTAGATGTCGATTTCTCATCAGAAATGGTCTGCGCAAACCCTGGGGGTAGATTCTTGCGAGGTCCAAGCGATTTGATGATGTTCTTGCCATTCTTTTCAAATTCCTGAAAATCGAGCTCTTTCAACGTGGCTATGGTGGTTGGATTATTCCACCATCCGTAAGGGAGGAAAGTCTTATCATGAGAGTATACGCATTTCGCCTCGCCAAATTTGCATTTGTCGATGAGATGGTTGATACACACGTTCCGCCCCCTACAAAAAGCATTGAACACGGGCAGAAACTTGAAATCATGGGGAACATACACTTTGTCACGTTCACTGTGCTCGTCAGGAGCATGAGAAAAGCGGCAGTTGTCCTTCCGCGTGCAGCCTCCGTGGTTGTAGAAGCGACAGGGAACTCCACTTCCGATATGACGGCAATCGCTCGAATCGGAATCAGTGTCTGAAAATCCCTCGGGGTTGTCATCGTAGAAAGGCCAAATGAGGTCGTCCTCCTCTTTGTCGTCTGCATAATCATCTCCGTAATTGTTACGGAGATCTTGGGTGGCTATCAACTGGACACGAGCTTCAGAACGGGTGGAATCCTGCTTCAAGACGGCCTTGAAGTCTAAGCAATACCCGTTCGTTTGTTCAATGGGGTTTGCAAGGTGAGTAAAACGTACCTGCTAAGGCTGCCGTGTATTGCCCGCTTTCTTTTCGGGCTAAGCCACGACGATATCGAGCCTTGAGCATTTTTGGGTCACGAACTAGCGCCTCCAATGCAGCATCCTCAGCTTCGTCGTATCTGGGATTGTGGCTCTCTTAACAAGGCTTCAAATGAAAGGACTGAGCACCCACTGTTCAAGCTTCAAGTATGCGGCAGCTAAGTTAGAATACAATACTGCAGTACTTCCATACTCGTCAATAGCCTCTTGATATGCTTCGACGGCTCCTTCGTAGTCTCCGCCTTGGAACAAGTTGTTGCCCTAAAGTCAATGAGTTTCGTGTCGTCGATAAAGTCAAACCGCACTTACTGTGTTTTTCAAAGCCTCTGATTTGGCTTCTTTTTCTGTCACACGAGCAGCTCGCTTCTTCTGTCGCTGCAATGCCGCATTGGCAAGAGCTGCGCGCGACAAAGGTGCTGGCTGAGAAGGCACATTGGGCCCGGAACTGGAGGAAGCCTGACTGCCGGGTTCCTCTGAAGGATTAGCTTTGGAAGCTCGATTCTTGCCGCGATTGGGCATAAGTCCTTTTAAGAACTCAATTATGGCGTCTGTGGTGGTTGAGTATAGTCAAATGGGGTGCAATGTGTTTCTGACGTACTCGATGGGGTAAATTCTAATCGTGGGAGAAATTTCGTCGGTGTACAAATGCGGAAAAGATTACGACGCGTCTGGCGCGACTTGTCAACGACTTCTCTCTATCTATAACTCGATTAGCGCGCATGGCCGTTTCAAGCAACGGACAAGGAAGAGATGGGAAAATCAATGTGTTATTTGTAGTGTAGATAATAAGATCCTGTGCATTAACTGAGACACGTGGAGAGATTATAAGAGGTTTGGAATAGAAGGGACGAGGAACGTTTGATGATAATTGTAAAGGACCTCAGTACTTCAGCAGCTCAGCCGCATGTTCAGCGAGGGCGTAGACGGTTGCCTGTGTGTGTGCCGAAGGCTGGAGAGGAATCACGGAGGCATCAACAACATAAACATTCTTCGTTCCATAGACCTTGAGATGGGGATCCACGACTCCACCATGTGCGCGGGGTGCTGTAGATTTCGTGAGTTGAGATGCAGATGGTGCGGCATGGAGTGGACGTACCGAGCAGTGCTGTGCCGATGATGTGGTTGGTATATCCGGCCTGAGCTTTAATGTACTCCGACAGATCTTCGATACTGGTAACACCAGCAGCAGGAGCAACGGGTGCTATAGAAGCATCAGAAAGAGACCTTTCGAAGAAAATCGGACTGGCTTACCAACGATGTAATCAGAAATGGGCTTCGTGGCGATAATCTCCTGAACACGTTGAGCACCTGCAGCCATGATGTACTATTGATGTCATCGTCAGAAACAGCAAGTTGTTCGGATGAAAGAAGTTGTACCAGATCGACCGGGTTCTGGAAGAAATTGTACTGAATCTTGGGGTACTCGAGTCCATTCTTCGAAACAATGTGCTGGAGAGCGCGAATCAGCAAGGCAATTGTGCAGTTAAGTGGACGCGAGACTTACCACAGAGCCTCTGGAGAGCGGGTGGAGGTTGACGGGGTACCAGGTGAGAGTCGAGGGACCATCAGGGGGACTAGCAAGGTAGATATAGCCTTCAATCCAGGGCGCGCTCTTCTCGTAAAGCTTCTTGTGCAGATCCCACAGAGCGGTACTGAGGCCCTCAGGAACAGCGTTGAGTAGCGATTCTAGCTTGTCGAGGTTGCCAGCACCGAGCATGGTCTCAAGAGGCTCAACTGCATAGCCATTAGCTGCATGTATTTCTATGTCATCACAGCAGCTCACCATTAAGAAGGAACGGCGATCCGGGGCACGGGAGACTCGAGTTTAGTTGCCATTGCATTGCGACGAGCGGTTGCTCGTTCAGGTTCTCGCCGACACCGGGGAGATCGACGACGCTTCGAATACCAAGTGAAGACAGGAAGGTCGCATTCCCGACACCGGAGCGCTCAAGGATGGGGGGTGTGCCCCAGGTCCCACCAGAGAGAACGACGTTGCTCGCATTCTGAGTTAAAATAAAGGTGAGTATACCGTTGGAGGGATCTGGTATGTGTCGCTTACGGCTGTCTTAGTTGCCCCACTGGCATCTACATACTCAACTCCGCTGGCGATGGCTTGGCCGGAGGTAACGCGAGGAATGGATTTCCAAATGATCTTGGTGACGGTAGAGTGAAGGGTCACTTTCAGGTTTGGGCGATGCGAATAAGGGAAGTCTACAAAAAGTTGAGTGATTGAAGCCTAATGTTCTAGACATGTGCTTACAATAACCAGTAGCCTGGTATCGAAACGTCAATGAGACTTCACAAGAGAAAAATATAAGTGACTTACCGAGGTGGAGCGGGTGTTGTTGGCAGGAAGACGGGCGTTGGTAACGTGTGCGATACCAGTCACAACACCACCAGCTTGGTCCATTGACTTGACACCACCGGCGTTGACAACTCCTTCAATGATGGTGTTGTGGAACCTTCGCAAGGACGGTCAGGTCTGTAGTCTCGCATCTCATGTTGGAAAACACTTACTCGGGGGCAACACCGCCGTATGAGGTCGGGAGAAGGCCAGTCGTACCGTGGTCGCTCAGGACGTAGTCGATGTTGTCCGACGCGCCGGGGGCATAGAATTGCTCGCCCTTCTTGGAAGCAGCTATCAAGGATTTGAAGTTCCTATAGTTTGCTATTTAAATTGAAGACCTTGCCAAGCTCGACATCACGTACCATCCAGGGTTTCCAAGCGTCTCCCATAGGTCGTACTCGATAGCATCACCTCGCTCGTAGACGTCGCCTGAGATTGATTGTTAGTAAAAAAAAAATGGGACGAGGGCCGAAAATGCGGCACCATTAATCGATGACGAGCCGCTGTGAGCGTGATGCCGGTAAGAAACTTGATAGAAGATCAGAAAGTTGCACTAACCCAAGGACCTTTCCACGGGGAGATGGTGCCAATTGACGATTGTTAGCATAATAAAGCGGTTCGGTGGGGAATTGCCAGTCAATATCTGTTCCCCAGGCAGCGCCAACACGGCTGATGTCACTGATGTCAACGCTGGACAAGATCGTCAGCATTTGCGACGACGCAGGCGGAGCATAAAACACGAACTTTCCGAGGCCATCACCACCAGCTTCAATAACGAGCACCGAGACTTTCGGGTCCTCAGTCAGGCGCTCGGCCAGTACAAGCCCTGTTGCGTCGTTAGACGTTGATAAGGCTGAAGTTATCGTCGGGATCTCACCAGCAGTTCCACCTCCAACAATGAGGTAGTCAGTCGCGGCCGCAGCGTAGCGGACCAACGCAGCTGCAACGAGAAGACGGGCGAAGGATGGAGATAGAGAGAGCATTGTTGGCGTGGTTAGTCAATCACTCGGTAAGGAGTGAGAACTGTATGTGAGAACGAGAGTGTTCGAACTCGGTGAGGGACATCTTGCTGAGAGTCGTGGCTTTTAACATCCTCTGCCTTGCCCTGGTACCTGGCTTGGTCGCAGAGAGCCCAGTACGACGAGCCAGACAGTTTGTAATCGAGGACCGTGTTCCTAACGGTAGCATGGGATCGTCGCAACGATTTGCTGCGTTGCTGCGCCATGATACAGGCACGATAGTCGAGTCGAGTGTGGCGCTCGCACACCGACAGATGTGCCTGTACAATTGTTTATAAGGCTCACTTCGCCTATCAGATTCCTACCAGAAAAAATGGAGTGATGTTGACTCTTGAGCTCAACGAGGCGAAGTTACATTTGCGTGTATGCTTCGAGTGATGAATGTAAGTTAGGTGCGATGATTCTAATGGCGTACCCTGTGAGTAAAGACACCGACATTGCGAGAGGCGGGCGACACACCTTGTTTAGAGTACGATCATCCAAGATCTCAAGCTTCAAACTTCAAGAAGCTTAGCCGGCAGATAAGCCCACAGCCTCATGATTCCCTAGGTCTATGCGATCCCTACCAGTGAATAAGTTGCATTTGCGGTTGAAAAACGGGGAATAAGGCACAGAGAACCCACACGAAACCCACATCTTGACTACATGCATAGAATAAGCACAGCCTAAATTATATCGACAGTAAGTCTGCGTTGAGCTGCAGTATCATACGGATTCTGACTCGTCGAGTTTAACCTCGATGCTTGGATGCTCATTGCTGGCACCTGACTGCAGGGCGCCCTCCTAGAACTGGTTGAAGAGAATGTCCGTCACCAAGGTATAATGAGCACAGATGTCAGGAACGTGATCGTCACAAGACTCGGAGGAACGATTTGAAAATTGAACGAGTGTAAGTTACGAGTCGATTCGTCGCTGGCCAGTCGGAGGGACACCGGAGGAAAGGACGGATCGTCGGGATCAAAATCACACTTCGGGCCGCGCTTCCCAGTGACTAGGTCGCCTTGTGCCACATTTCTGAGTCTCCTTACGGTCGTATACGTGTCTGAATGGCTTCCCCTTGGGACCCGCTACGCAATTAGCTGCTGAAGGCCATCGGTTCGACTCAGAACCTCTACCGGAAAGGTGGATTGGGTGAGAGTTTAAAATATCCGATCTTCCGTGTGCATTAATATTGACGAATGCTATAAGAACGATGCGACGGCGAATCGAAACCAAGAACCTCGAAGTACATAGTGTCAAAGGAAGAGCACGAACATCGAAGGGAATTACTTCTGCCGTGCCCACGCAACTCCTCGCAAGCAATATCTCACGAGCGTTCTCTGTTTGCTACCAAACCTATCCAGGTATTCTCTTTTTTTCACAAATGTCTTCTGCGAATTCTTATTTTGGCGTAGAGAATCCGGAATGTCGTCACATCGCCAGCAAATCTCGAGCGCCTTTGAGCCGATGAAAGTTGTATCCCCAGAAATTCTGCTCGAAATTTTTCGTACCCTATCTCGTGGAGGCGCAAACAGACAGATTGCCATGCCCCCCAAATATTCTCAAATTCCATGGGTTCTGGGCCACGTGTGTTCTGCCTGGCGGCGATTATCTCGATCGGCCCCTGAGCTCTGGCCGCCCATTGACATTTACTTCAACGATGGCACATTCAGGAACCCCACCTCCCCGTATCCATGCTTGGTTGTGAACAAAACGACCCTCGCGATCATGTTCGAGAGGGTTGTCATCCCTTATCCCGGTCAGACGCGCAAACTCTTTTGGCTGTCACGTACCGTCGACATCTGTGCCAATCTACAAGACATGCTCCCCCCCGGCGCTTTGGCAAGGTTTCACTCTTTTGACATTCACATCGCGCGACTATCTCGTCGCAGCCAAATGCTACCTATCGGTTATGTGGGCCTTTTCAAGGAAAGTTCATGCCTTGAAGAGCTCTCGCTTCATTCACCAAATCACAATCTGCTTAATCTCGACATACCGTGGGGCCAGCTCGTACGGTTGGATGTATCCGTTGATTTACCGTCGGAAATGAACACTGCGGAAGCCTCTCAATTCCTCACCCATCCGGGCTGTTTGGGCAAGCTTCGAATATTGCACCTTGGCGGAAGTCAAAACCTGTCTTCTGTTGTCCTTACTCTCGCTTTTCCATGGAGCCAGCTGTTGTCGCTGAACATCACGAAGATCCCGTCAACCCTTTATGATCTCTTGTTCCAAACCCTACAGAAGGCCGTTGCTTTAAACGACCTTGCCCTTTCATTCAACAGTATTGATGGTGAAGTTCCTTCTTACCCATCGCCCGTCGCTTCGACCCAGTCTCTTTCACTGATCTACTTCCCTCCCACCATTTTCACCAACTTTCCTGCCATCGGAAGCGATTTAGGTGCCTTGCGCCTTATAGACCAACCGGTACACCCTCCCGCTTTCTATCAAATATTGAGGCAATGTCCTCACATTGTGAGCCTCGAATGCTCGATCTCCTCTCACGGCGTTGTCCATACCGGAAACATCAGTATGATACGCCTGCGCCAACTAAAAATCTATATCCTTTCGAACACCTGGATCTTCAATCCGTTGTCCATGCCTGCCTTGACATCATTGGAGGTCTATACTTGGGAACAACTCGATTTTGTTCCTCTTCATCAACTCATCGTCCGTTCGGCATGCTCCATCCAGATGCTCACTTTAGGGACAAGCGATATTGATCTGTTGTCTAACTCCTACAGTGGGCCATCAGAGTACGAACCAACACAGTGGATCGATGAGCCATTGGGGTTGGACGACCTACTGGGCTCCATTCCGGGTGTGACTTCTGCGCATCTCTCTTGTGTAATCTTTCCGGACCAGTTGATACATCAATTTGCCCACCGGGCAGTACTCCCAAATGTTGAAACACTCTATCTTGCAACATCAAGCTTTGATGCGTTTTTCTCTATGGTCAAGCTCCGCCTGAGGGAGGAGCAAGCTCAGGGCGGCGTTAATCTTAGGGTTATAAGGGCTATAGCAAGGGGCCAACCTGAAAGAACATCGTCGCAGCTTCAGGTTTTGAATAAAAAATACGGCATCGAGTGCTCCTTTGATTATACGGTATAATATACGGAATTGTGGTATGTTTTTTCTGTCCCATACGCCTTTCACAGGCTAATACTGCTTTTTGAATAGATACTCCTTGAGCGTGGACACAGTGTGCATCGAGTGGTGGAAGTGTGTAAACATATACTTTTGAAGTTATAGTTCACATCTCTGTCTTAAGATGAACAAACTGGATAGTCAAATGAAATCGCCCAACACAGGTTACCGCACGGATGAAGGATGAAAGAATGCGCCATGAAGAACCACCGTATACGAAAACTTTGATACATCGGGTGCATATATAGGGAGGGTAATGAGCGATGTCACGGCACAGTGTCAACCGAAGGAAACCACGGGTGGACCTGAACATCCCACTTCAAACTCTTCACATCAAAGCTATCGACGTCCGCCATACACCTCGGTAGATCTCTTAGCCGATCACAGACGTTGATCAAGTTCCGCACAAACTGCAGATAAAGGCGGCAGTGAGTTGGGGCGCAGAGGTAAATAACACTACAAACCTCCATGCGATCACTCGCCCACAGGCTACTCCACCCTCCTGAGCAGCCCGTAGACACCAAACGCGACAATATCCCCCGCGCCATCTCAATCGAACCAGAAGGAGAAAACGACTCGTCCTTCGCACTGCTCAGCATACTGATTGATCCAACAAGGTTGTGAAAACACACCTGATAGGTGTCCGCATACAAGGCCACGAGACGATAGAGCTCTGGGTGGCCCACGGTAGGGGTATCTATGTCGTCATACTCTGGCTGGAAGGCCCACTTGTAACGTCGGAAAAATGCAGGGCGCATGCGATTCGAGTCGAAGTTTAGTAACGGCATACATGACTGTCAAAGTTAGGGTGTATGAGTTTTTCCGACATTCATTGGACACTCACCACAAAGGTAGCGATCGATAGTAGTTGAAGAGCAGTCAATAGTTGGTGTTGAAAATACAACTCTTGGTAGGCAGAAGTGTCTGCTCCGTTTGAGTATGAGTGCAATAGTCAGTAGGAGTTACTCACCTTCTGCCACGGCCACGAGTAAATCATCTAAGTTGGACAGATGTTCTTCGATTACTTGCGTGACATAAAAGTAGGCAAATGGTCGTTCTTCGGAGGAGAAGAGTTCGAGTTGGAATCCAGAGAAAATAACTTCTCGAATGGAGGATAATCTCCAAAGCAGAGGAACTTTGGGAATGTGTATAACGATGCTCTCTTTGGAAAAAGACTACAAGTAAAGTCAGTTCTCCTGTTCGTATATTAAGTTGCAAAATAACGCACAGTATCCTTCAGAGCAGCGGTAATCTCAGACAACATATCGTATACACGATGCCAATCCAGCAACGAGTTAACAAGGTGCCGCCTCCGCCGCGGAGGGTTAAGCCACAGTCCTCTAACGTGCGGAGTAATCAACTAAAGAAGTGAAGAAAGAGCCAGAAGTGAGGCCGGAATTCAAGAATGGATCAAATGAGTTCAACAAACATACATTGATGGGGCGGAATGAGACGTGCCTTGTACAGCAGATTCTCTATCCGCGGCAAGGGCGACTGATCTGCAGCCCAGAACGGCGCAACGGCCTTAGTAATGGTGGCATATGAGACACCGAGCGTTTCGAGAAAGAAACGGTCGATCATCCAGGCGAAGCTAAATTTATTGAGTATCATGAGGCCGTCGTAGAAGGTGGACTAGCAGACGTGTCAGGGAAAGCACTTGCGGAAGACGGGGCGTCGAACCTGTGCGTATGAGCGCAGATATGGTATTCGCGGGTGTGGATTTGGTAGCCACATACGAAGATTACCAACCATCTTGTATGACGAAGGTCAATATCTCCAAGCCTGAGACGTTGACGACATTTACCTTCCATGTCGATAAACAGTGTGCCTGAGCAAGAAGACACAGTTCTTGCCACCCATCTAATATTCTATCTATGGCGTTCCAAGTATCTTCAGGAGGAGGGAGGGAGAGGACTCGAAGAGGTACAACAGTTTTGAGGCACCTCGCGATGCAAGGATCGAAGGCATGTAAAGCAGGCGATGAGGCCTCCGGTTGAGGGGAAGGATGAGAACGAATGATCATCAGTTGTTCACGAGCCTGATCAATAAGATTTTGATATTCCGAAGGATTGGAGAAGACGTCAGCTTGCATAAGATGCAGGAAAGTCTGCCAAATTTTATAGATGAGATAGGTTTACTCATAGGACAACATCTATACCTTTCGTAGTATTATCCTTGCCCGGAGCGCGTTACGCCAGATAACGGCGACTTGGAAACAATGAACGAGAGAGTTGCTGGGAAAGTCGGAGACACTCACTGCTTGTGGTCCTCTGTAACCACATACTTGCATCCTCAAGCTTTGAGACAACATATTTGGCAGGTGTGCCTTCAAGGAGGGATATGTCGCATTTTTCTCCCTGCCAATCTTCGGTCTGTATATTTAAGTTAACCACAGCAGAGGTCCCGATAAGAAAGAGAGAATTAAACTGACATCCTGGACCCCACCCTTCGATAGTTCTCGCCACGAGAGGTCACAACATTTGAGTAACCCCATAACCCATGATCTTAGGACCTGGAATACGAGTTCTGGTGGGCGCGATGAGTCGAACGCTGCGAGGTCTTGCGCGGTCACGTATTCGGGGTCGATCCCGGCCATGGCGTGCACATAAAGCAAGGTAAAAACCGAATGACAAAGCGGGTTTCCGGAATGCCACTCAATCTTCACGGATCTGTTATCAGAATTTCATAGGTAATGAACAGGCAAACTCACCTCATAACTCATTGCTCTATCCATGATCCAAGATAGTTCCTGGGGCAGCAGGGGCGCGGTTGGATTGAACAGCGGGGCTGTCTGAGTCTCCATTATCAATCCACTGTCCAGGCGTGGTTCACCAATCTTCAGGCATTTAGTTCGGCCTGGTACCTAGACCCTCTCCAGCTCACCTCGAATGCGCCCATTGCATCATACAATGTAAGATCATCCATAAACACAAACGATCCCGGGTCCATGGCTAAGGAATAGAGTCCCGTGAGCATCGTCGTCCTTCCCTTTGTAGATAAGCACGCACCAGCTGCGGCATCTTTGAAGACATCTGTGACGTCCTCAAAATCAAAACCAGCTCCAGGCATAACTTCCTCGGGTATGTCGATGAACATAGCGTCCATAGTCCTGTAGAGTGCACAAAACGATGGTCTAAGGCCCACCGCTCAAAGACAAGATTGAAGTTCAAGTACAAAGAGTAGATTCGATTGAAAGATGGTCAAAAGGTGAGTTCAATGACCGTAAATAGGTGGCTGTGTATATTTTCAATGTTCTCCTTGACACACAACCTTCCGATCGGCTTCTCGAGAACGACGCGTCGAGCACTCAGCTCTTCGTCAATCTCGCGCGCCCAGGGACGCGTAATATTCTCTGGTATCCAACCCACAGGGGTTCCTCATGTAAGAAGCTGTCATTTCCACAGTGAAATTTTCTGAAGAGACACGGCCAGCTAGGCAATTACTTGGGCGCTCTCTCCAACTGGGTAAAGCTACAGAAAGAAGCAGCACCTGAGGACGAACTTTTGTTCTCCATCGTAGGATGGCATGCCCTGACTCTTCCACAAGACCCGGACGCACTTGCCCTCTCAAGGAGGGACTTGTTGGCAACGCTATTGGCAATTGGTCTTGACCCGAAACGTTCAGTACTATTTCACCAAGATCATGTACGTCTTTATGAACCCTTTTCAGTACAAATACGTATTCTTATTCTTCGGGCAGAATCTCGCACATACTGAACTTGCCTGGATTTTGAATTGCATTACCCCTGTGGGCAAACTACGGAGAATGACCACATGGAAGGTTTGTCAAGGCCATGCTGAAGATACTAGAACTTTACTCATCCCTTCGGCAGACTCGGTTGGCAGCATCACGGAACGCGAATGATGAATCTGAAGTCGACGAGTCCTTATTAAATGCCGGCCTCTTCACTTATCCTGTCCTGCAAGCCGCCGATATTCTGGTGTATAGGTACGCCTCACAAGTTGAAGTATGGCCATAAAACTTATGGAACTCAAGGGCAACCCATGTTCCCGTCGGAGAAGACCAGACTCAACACCTCGAGCTTTGTCGTGACTTGGCGGATATCTTCAACCGGACTTTTACGTCATTGCGCCCTCTATTCCCCCTGCCGTCTCAACTGAACAGTATGCCTTGTTGTGCATATTCTGTCAACGATTCGCTAATTTGGGCTCTTGTGCATTGTAGCCCCCTCACAAAGAATACTTTCCCTCCGTGACCCAACTTCTAAAATGTCGAAATCGTCCCCCGATGTCCAATCGCGGATCCTCCTAACCGATACTGCTGCCCAAATCAAAGCCAAGCTCCGCTCAGCAGTTACTGACTCCACGGCTGGTATCACATATGATCCCATTATGCGGCCCGGGACTTCGAACCTCTTAACCATACTCGCAGCCTGTGCAGATGAGGATGTGCATCTTGTTGCGCAGAGGTATGAAGGCAAGGGCCACGGGCATCTTAAGGGTGATGTGGCAGACGCGGTTGAGGAGATGATCAAAGGGCCCAGAGCACAGTTTGAGCGAATACGACACGAGACAGCGTACTTGGATGAGGTAGCGCGGAGTGGTGCGGAAAAGGCGAACAAGCTGTCAGTCGCGACGATGAAAATAGTCAGAGAGCGGTTGGGCCTACGCCCATGATTCTTGACCTACATGCCTGACGGAGTGATCCTTCCCCAGCATTCCACAAACAGAAGTACTTACCGCTTCAAAACAGTCTCCGATATGATAGTCTAGCTGGCTGAGCACAAGATTGACATTTCTGCATATGGCATACACTAAGTATTAGCCACATTGTGAAAGGCCGATAATGATAGTTCACTCGATTGTTCGCCGAATCTCACAGAAGGGACATTCGCAGTATTTCCTACTCGAATGGTAGCTCATTTGTTCTATCTTGTCTAGGGTCTGTATTGTTCTTATGCTACCAAGTCCCTGACCAGTGACGGTGATGCTACTTTTCATACACAAGTCGCGAATCGCAAAATTCTCTTACAGCTTCTGAGGGTACTCAAATCAGTCTCATCTAGATCCTTTCGATGTGACTAGAAACTAAAGGATCCAGGTAACAGAATACTGTGTGATCGCACACTGATCGCACTGGCAGCTATGAGGACTCGAAGCTTTCATCGCCGCGACAGTAGATAAAGTTCACAGCTGTGCTGCCGCATATGTGGCATAGGCGCTCAAGCCTTCTATCGCGGCATTTGATCGCGGCGCAGAATAACGGCTCTCGCAAGAAGTCCGCAATCTTCTGACCGAAAGTTAAATCAAAAACACTGCCTCGTTGCTGTCCACATCTCTTCTCGATAACCCTCTTACTTCAGCCTTCAATCTCACTGCTGTACCTCTTTGCTGCGGGACAGCGTCTCACCAACACATTTCCCATTCTATCGTGGTAGCCTCGAGTTTAGTTAGGGTGGCACCTCCCACACCTAGGCGATGAAGCAGGTCTGGGACTGCGCTACTCTACCCAGCTGGACAGCACCAGAGGAAGCTTCAGTCGATTCTCAGTTCATCCTGCAACTTATCACTAATCTGTGACGGTCAGGCTCTTGAGCGGCGAGGTGATCTATTAAGCAACTGTGGACATCTGTGACGGCCTATCTCAGATCGACCTATAGGCGTAGTGGTGGGCAAAGCACCGTTGGCCCGCACTGGCGCACACCTCGCATGTTATGATCCTTTTACTCGCACTGCAGGTGTTCAACGGTAGACGACAAGCGCACAGTGACTGTTACTATCAATTCCCGGACAATTTCTAATCTGAAGTTTGAGTTACAGTGTTGGACCGTTCAGATGCCGCGCGCACGGTAGACATCCTGTTACTTCGCGGACCATTGTGATAGGATCATGGTTCGGTACCGTGCGGGGTTGGTGGTCAAAAAGACGGATATGAGGATTTGATGATGAGAATGGAGGCGTACATAAAGAAAACACATATAACGAAGATATCTATGCCGTGCTGTAAATTTTGAACAACCATATGCCTCCTATGCCTTATATGACTCGCAAAGCGTACTTCTCGACTTAATTCAACACGATCCACTGAGACTTTTTTGGCAGAAAGAGGTATACAAATCACATCCAGCTATTCTCAATTCACAACAGACCATCCCTGCCATCCCTCACGCCCTCCTAACGATTCTCCTCGTAGAAGATGGCCTCGTCTCTGAAATCGATCGAGAATTGCCGCAGAAATGAGGCCAGCTGCCATAGGTGCCCACGTAGCGGCAATGCATTTATACCGACCTTGGCCAAAGGGAAGGTACTTAATCTTCTCCTGCTCCTGGGACACTTTGCTTGAGTGAAATCGCAACGGGTCGAATATGTCCGCATCTGATCCCCAAATGCACCTGGACCGCAAAACGCTCTCTATGTCTGCACACTCATAACGGACCAAAGGCACGCGAAAATCGGCGGCAAGTTCAGCGAGACTCGTAGTGAAGAAGGTACTGAAGGGGTAAATCAACGAGGCGCGCGCAATGCGCTTCGATGGAGGATGGAGGCGCATCGCTTCAGTCACGAACCATTCGACAGAAGTTTCATCGGCGAACCTAAACTGAGCGAGTGTTGGTAATGCGTGGAGGTTCGAAAATATGTCGGCGGATTTGGGGTAATGTTGCGCGTATGCGACGCAAACGGCGACTACACGCCACAACGTCTCCCACACTGGAATGACAAAGTCAAGAGGGTTTGGATATGCTTCTTCATTCGGTATGAGGCGACGTAGATGATGATTGAGCTGAGGTAGGAGCTCAGCAGGAATTGGGTCAGGTTTCTTTGAGAGTGACCACAGCAGCGTGATGAGGTTGGAGACGGCAGATATGTCACCTTGATCGAGTTCCCCGACTGATGCATCTATGTCTAAGAGTGCGACGAGGGCAACACGCATAGTCACGTCTTGGACAAACGTGTCGAAGGGTATCTCGCAACCATCATGTGAGGCTTGCTCCACAGCGTCTACGGCAATGCCATGGAAGTAAGTCCATCCGCGGTCGGTGGCCGCTTTCAAAAGAGACGTGGCGCGAGCGATGAAAGCCGTGTGGACGACGGTTTCTGCCGAGACAAAAGTGTTTGTCAATGCGAAAGCTCTGATTAGTCGTCGGTTCGGGAGAGCGCGGGAGGCGAGAAGATCGCGCGTGCTGGCATTTGGTGGGCTCAACAAGCGCTTTAATGTGGGAAGTGTCCGATACACCACAGGTATTCCGTTCCAGTGTGACGTCGAACGGCGCATTACTGGGTGGATGCAGAAAATGACGAGGAGAGCGATCAAAATAGCGAGTGCTAAGCGGGAAAATTCCATGGGGAGAAGCTGGGAAACCTTGCAGGTTTACATTCGAGCTTAAATAATGGCTTCATCCTATAGCCACGCGTGCCTGCGCTGAACCTCGTTAAGGATCTCCTGATGCCATATAGGTACGAGAATCGCAGCACGACGCCGCCCAAAGCTTGATAATCCCATCATTGCAAAGTCTAAATCTGGTCATTTGGTTCAATTATTGGAAGAATTTAACTGAAATAGGCGCTGGTGGAGCTTCCATTGGTATCGGCCGCGGCCTTAAAAGACCCACAAAAGCGACGCCAGGTCAGTATCACCCACGTTCAACAGACCTTTGCGGCCCATATCGACACGAGCCACGGGTGTTGCGATAAATCGACAGAAGTCTGCTCAGAAGTGACGCCACACGAACAACCCGAGCTTCGACGCATAATATATGAAGACGAAGAGGCCATATAGCAGCAACCATATAATTGGCGCGTAGAGAGGAGTTCCAGACCAGACGTGCGCTTAGACGTGGATGTTGATGAGTCGGCTACTACCAGTGTAATACCACCATAGAAAGAACGTAATCTTCGATTGAACTTGAAGGGCTGCCCATCGATTATGACCAACTCAAAAGTAAATAACTCTTTTGGAAATACCTTTCGCTAGGAATGTCATAATCACCGAGCTTTTACTGAGTACAGGATCTCTGATAGTCTTCGCCGTGCTGTGATTTCGGATCTCACCATACCCTTTGTGAAATTTCACAAAGTACTTAGACTCAAAACCTGAAACAAATAGATTAGTGGCGTGGATTTATGGAAACTAACGGCAAACTCTTATCGTGACGTGCGCTTCAGGCAAGAGCGTTGGAACTTGCCTGAAAGGTTGCGGGTTCCGATGAATGCGGCCGAACTTTGCTCTCAAGCGACTTGCCTCAGAGAGCACGGACCAGCTGTTGGCACGTGGCCATTGAGATAAAATCTAGAGAACTTCCCACACTTTTTCTTTTCCTCGCGCTCAAGTCAAATTGCAAACCACGGCCTACAGTTTTCTCTACGGCTGGTTTGTGCCATAGTAGCGCGTATATCAAAGCCCTGGACGTCTTAGTGCTCGACGTTTCGTCACGCTTCATCTTGGTTTTCCCTTGGAGGAGTAGAGCCGGTAGTCCATACAAATATTCCGCTCATAGTCCAGGAGACCGAATTCATGCTAATACCAACTGTTCAAGTACCGTTTGCGATACGGTGTGTTTCTGTAGTCAGATTTGTCAAAAGTTGTCAAAAGTGGTGTGGTACTGTATCCTCCTCTGTTGTAACTCGTAAGTGGAAAGACTACACAAACACTCTTCGAGTGTCGAAGCTCGAAGGTCTCCACTGATAACTGATATAAATAGCCTCGTATCTAGATATCTCAACTCAAGTACAGCAGAATTTGAATTGAGTGAAATATGCATGATTGACTTTGCAATTAGTACAGCCAAGTAGATGGTATTGTACATGTAGTCGAATTGTTCCCTCTCCTCTCCGAGCCCACTCCCGCAGCTGATAAAAGTCCTAATATCCCGAACGAAACAAGCGGTGCGCAGGGCAACACTACAAGTGGTTGGCACAAATTTGGCATTTGATAATATTTTTCATTCTACTGTGTGCCCGGTCGAGCTCTGGGCTGGTGAAGGCCCTGCTCCAGGTCAGGCGCGGGGCGGAAAAGTGGTAGCGAGGCCGAACTTGAATGCCGAAGGTGTGTCGTGTGGCGCGGCCGTGGAATGTCATGAAGGATGTCCGAGCTGAGATCCTCTTCATAAAGATCGTTTGATACAGCTCCGGCGCTGTCGGGATGGGGGTTATTGCCTCAGGGCAAATAAAGTCATAAAGCAACGTGGTTATAGGAGGTGCAGTGATAAGAATAAAGACAGTGGTGAATATAATTGTGAGCACCAGGTCTTCAAATTAATTGACCACAATTAAAAATAGAATTTTGTATCAGTGGTAGCTCTGCTATTTAGACTCGGACAGTCCATTGCGGACGTACCTGAATCAATGTCTTTGTCTGATCATTGTTAATCATGCTCCAGGCGGCCCTCTGCACTCCTGCGTGGATGATCACTCGTGTACCATCGCTTTGCGACGCGGAAAAACTAAATTGCGAAGCAGTTGGTGTGTGGCGGCAAGTAGGTTGCAAGAGTCGATGGCACCGTGGAGGTGGTGGCAAGTAGATGGATATGAGGATTTGACAATGAGAAAAGCGGCGAGCATAAAAGATGAAAGGCATATAACGTGGATATTCATGGTGATCCGAAAATTTTGAACGACCAAGCCAATATATTGTACTCCATGCTTTACATGTATGTCTCAGCAAGAAGGCAACTCCATCATGCTACAAATCGATCTGGCCACTTTACATGCCACGCCCTCCCAGTGCCCTAGGCTCACAAGCCAGCTCAGAGCGCCCAGTCGGCACCAAAGTGCCGCAAACCTCCTCAGCTTGAACAGGTTCGTCCACGAGGCGATGCCACTACCTGTTCAATCTTCATCTAGAAACGTTAGCGTTGACGAGGAAGGGAATTTACTCAAATGCGAGCCATCGGAATGGCCTAGGATATCAGATCACGATGTCAGATAATACGGGGCCGCAGCCGCAGTAGCTTCAAGAGTAAGATTACAATCGACTTCGAGAATCGTCACGCGCGACAAGGGCATGTTAAGTGCACAAACAACATGCGCTTGTGGAGGAGCTAACAGTTTAGACGACATCATGTCAAGATTGGTTCACACAGCAGTCACCCGGAATTGTTCCAGATTCCAAGACGACAAAACTAGTAGCGAAACTTTGGGCAAGGATAGAAGCCCAATGTATCGGGGGTAGAACGGTACCCTTGGAGAGGAGTATAATGGCCGCAGTCTTCTAGAAGTCTGTTATCGAGAGAGGGAATTTCGGTAGGGATGAGCTAAAAGGTATATTGTTGAGTTCTCGTCGAACGACTATGAACATTGCAGCACATTTGATTTTGAACGCGAGACATGTACTGCACAATGCTTCCCGGGAGTCAAGAGTCAGTGCGTAGCTCAAGGCAGAAATATCGAACAGTACGAACCCCTTGGGCATATGGTTCCTGTTTGTATACAGAGGGGAAATCCTAACACGGGGGACGGCTATTGGCCAAGATTTTGAGTATCGAATTATTGACATAGTACTTACCGAGAAATGGTGTGCTGTAGAAGCATCCAGAATCAAGGGTGCGAAGGAGATCAAGTCCGTCGTCACAAAGTCAAAAGTACAACCACAGCCTTACAGACGCGCCATGGGTACGAACGGGGGCTTTCGTTCCGATTCCTTCAACCGTGGTGTTATCGAAACATGTGATGGAGTTCTGGGACAACTTGATGTGCTCAGGTCAGGAGCTTGATTTGGTTCACGAGCGAGTACGAAGATCCGGGCTATATCAAAACAATCATTCCCAGTTCCACGTTCACAGAAGATCTCTCATCATGTCAGATTGTGTTTGAAAAGCACAAAGCGCGCCTACCCTGCTGGTATGGGGCTGCTCTGCGTTTGCAGTCACTGTCAAACGCACAAAAGTGGTGTCTTCGCTCAGCTTGAGGTGGCGCCAACGTGAAGTTGCAGCAGTGGTGGGTTGAAGACCAGCCAGATAGAGCCAATAGCATTTCATGTTCTTGAGATGTCACGTAAGTCCCAAGTTTGAGATCGAAATAATGATGCAGAGGAGAACAAGTAGAAGACTTGGTGGGGGAGTTCGAGAGGAAGGTTCAAATTGAAAGGCCGGTCAGGCCGACGTTTTGAACACCGCTGAAATCTTCTTCCTCCTCCACCTCCTCCACTGGCATCGTGGTGTGCCAGCCACAAGCTTGTCTGGCCATTTATCGAATAGACTTCGCGTTGAAAGAATACTGCCAACAATGTCAAATATACACGGCACTCCGACATGAATTTTCCTTCTCCCTCGATTAATAAAAATTGACCTCCCACAGGACAACCGACAACGGCCGCGCAAACTCTGCTGTGTCTCAGAGGTTTCGTCTACCATGCACTTCTCGTGCAGCTAGTACGGGATACGTTGGATGGGCGCTGGATTGAACGACTGTTCTAAATTATATTGATGGAATCTTCTTTGGAACAATGAAAACCAAGGTTGGGCTCCAAGGGCCTACAGGAGCATGACTTGTGCAGTGAACGCGTCAGGAATATATACACAGCTATAGCTTATAAGTACAAAATTCTAACGATAGTCGTCCAGCTCATTCTCTCCTTTCTTTTCTTTTCTTTTCTTTTCTTTTCTTTTCTTTTCGGTGTGCTGAGGCCGGGGAAGCCGACGCTGGTGTCGGCGGAATTACTGAAGGGCGACCAAGCCCTTCAACTATTCTCTTTCAAGAATCAAGACGGCGGTGAAGTCTGGCTTCTTCGTGGTAAACATGGGAGGCTTGCAAGGCGAGGTGGTGAGAAAAACAGGCGTTGAGCCCGGGGAGGTAGGTGTGTTGGTTGTGGCGGCTGTACAATATCCTGCAGCCCAAGTTCGCTCTCCACATCAAAGCTGATCCACTCGTAAGGGTTAAGTGTGTCGTCTATCGGCGTCGTGGACGACGGAGAGTTGAGGGGCGTTTCGGGGGGCTGAGAAGTCATGAGGATATAAATTGTCGTGAGTAGCCAGTTTCTGAAGATGCTGGGTACATCGAGCTGATTGCTACCGATGCTGTGGGCAACTATGAGCAGCCCTGCATGGACTGTGGCACGCGCGGTGTTGCGAGAGAGAGCTCCAAAGGGCACATGATGATGGATAGTGGAAGAAATTCCGCTAGCCAGACGCCGCATCGCGCATCCGGTACGTGAAGCGGCGGTTGGCTCGCGGAATAGAGAGGTCGGAATGGGGAGGAGTTCTATGGGATGCTGGTCACGGCGAGGGTGTCCGTATATGATCGATTTTCGTGTTTTTAGTAGAATGATTAGGGCAAGAATAATAGATAGCAGTACGACTGTAGTGTAGTAGTCCATTAGTGTAGGAGCTCTTGGACGACAACGACTATCATGTCTCGAGCACTTAAATACCGACGGCTTTCAATACCTGAGTAAGATTTACGAACTTCGTTAAATATCGAGATCTGTACGAAAACACATCGTAGATAATCGAACTGCGGGTAAGCTGTTGGACCAGAAAGAGAAACCACTGCTGTGATAGAATCTTTGAGACACATATCAGATATCGAGGTCGTTGTTTACAGAAGCTCATATCCCTATCGTGTGCGTCTTGGCTCGGTCTTGGTCGTTCCTGGGCGCTCCGCAAAACGACCCGCGGGCGGTGGTCTTCATCTTGGCTTGATCCGCCGAGGACTTGCAAGGGAAGTTATGCCAAGATGGCTGCGCACGGCGTTGATACGCGCGTGGCGTCTGCTGTGACCTAGAGTATCCGAAAGTAGAAATTCAAGACGGACATTTGTAACGATATTATGATGACTTCATTTTTGATGAACTTCTGGTGCGTTGAATCGACTGTCGAGGACTCAGGGCACGCGTGAAGAGGTGTAGTACAGTCATGATTCGCAAATGACGTGAGCAATATCTTCTGTGTAGGTTTGAGCCGTGGGTCAAGTGAGAGTCTCAAAGCGGGTTCCCGCGTGGTTCTCATGTCGGAATAGATAATCCCTCTTGTATATTTTACAGCTTTCGAGCAAGAGAACCCAGCTAGAGAAGCGCGAATAGAACAAGATATTTGGCATGAAACTTGCATGAAGGCAGGAATTAAAATGGTGATATTTGGATACATAGGATGAGCCCTTGGGCCGGCTAACGCTTTCTCTGGTTTCTCCTGCTGTCGGCTGCAATGACAAAGTAGAAGCTCAGCACTAGCCCGCAGGATGAGTTCCACAAACAACATACCCTTCGTCTTTGCCTTCTTCGGTGCCCCCTTGCCTCTCTTTTTCCGGTCCTCAACGTCCTGGAACCTCTGCTCCTCATCCTCGTCTACAAGCTCAAGCTCAGGATATTGACGCGCTAGTTGCGAAATGTTGATGACGGGTGGGTAGTAGTTGACCATGGAGGGCCCACGGAGGCGTGCACGGAGATATTTGGCTCCGGTTCTTGCGCTGGTCGGGTTATACGATGTTTGGAAGACAGCGCACCGTAGACGTGTAAGGGTTTTTAACCGAGAGGGTAGAACGGCCGCCATGGTGTCAAAGGCCCCTCGTCGCTGCTGTCAACGTCAACGAGAGAGACTTCACAAAAAGATGACCGTGTCGGTCGTAGAAAATGAAACAGACACAAACACGCGCCGAAATTTTGAAATTGACCGCCAGCCCTCTCGGTTGTTATTTCAATGCGACATGCGTCCGCTGTCGCTCTCGATATACTCTCACTGCCGCCATACTCTCTTTAACGCCCCAGCGGAGTCGTGGCTTACTTTGGCCAGTCTATCGTTCCGTAGGCATCGTAGCGGTGGAACCCAGAAATCTTCCCAGCTCTCGAAGCGACCCAACAATTATCAAAGCCGTGTAAAGACAGATTTTTGGAAAAATAAACAGCAATGGAGTCATCGACCACCTCCAGACGTATATCACCCTCAAATCGACCCAAATAACATTCTAGCTTTTTTCGAAACAGAAATAAAGGCTTGGTCCCAAGGCCGATCACTTCCGGAGCGTCTGGAGTTGCTTGGGGTTCCTCCAGACGAATTTCGACCTTTTATTAAGACCTTCGTTCGTGCAGTGCAGAACGGGGAGCTTTCGACGCCTGAAGCCCAGAAGAAGTACGATCTTGACCGCTTCGTTCGCCAAATCGACGATGGAAACCCTATACCTATCATAGACGCCATCTATAACACTATCCTCTACGCTTGGGCTGCGGAGCCCGCACAAGCTCAGCTTCTCCTCTCCTCAGGCCTGTCACCCGCCACCCTCACCAGCATCTCGTCTCTCACCAAAGTAGGCGATCTCTCTTTCCCCGCCGAATTGTACCCCGAGGCCCGGCGTGAGCACCGCAAAGTCATCATGCATGTTGGGCCCACGAATAGCGGGAAGACGCATAACGCGCTGAGAGCGCTTGCGGCGTCGGGGGTAGGCATGTATGCCGGCCCCCTGCGGCTACTCGCTCACGAGATCTGGGAGCGCCTCAATCTGGGGCAAATTGTGCCGCTAGGTGTGGAGGAGAAGCCGCCGACGCCGATAGCGGCAGACAACGACACGGCCCTCGACGTCTCTGTTGCGCGGAAGCTAGGAAACCCCGAATACGCCAGGGCATGTAACATGCTAACGGGAGAGGAGCAGAGGATTGTGGATGACGCTGCGCCGCTCTTGGCCTGCACAGTGGAGATGATCAGCACCTCCAAGGTCTATGATGTTGCGGTCATCGACGAAATACAGATGATAGCAGATGAAATGCGCGGCGGCGCGTGGACGAAGGCGGTTTTGGGACTTTGCGCAAAGGAACTACATCTTTGTGGCGAAGAAACGGCTGTGCCGATCGTTCAGGCCTTGCTCAAGGATACTGGCGACGAAATCATTATCAACCGATATGAGAGGCTCTCGCCACTATACCTAGAAGAAAAAAGTCTCGAAATGGATTGGTCCAAAGTAAGGAAAGGGGATTGCATCGTGACCTTCAGCCGGAGTAGCATCTTTGGAATCAAACGTCAAATCGAGAAGCACACTTCCTTTCGCTGTGCTGTTGTTTACGGACGTCTTCCTCCGGAACTCCGTAGCGAACAAGCAGCACTTTTCAATGACCCCAACAGTGGCTACGACATCATTGTAGGTAGTGACGCAATCGGCATGGGACTTAACCTGTACGTTTCCTTATCAATCGAGAGTAATTCCCTCCTTAACTTGTCGCAGGAAAATCGGACGCATCATTTTTGAGACTGCAAGCAAGTGGGACGGCATTGAGGAGCGTACACTCTCCACGTCGCAAATAAAGCAGATCGCGGGTCGTGCCGGTCGTTATGGGCTCCAGGGTAACGTCAAGCCCGGGGGCTACGTTACTACCTTCTCACCAAAAGATATGGCTCCCATTCAAAAGGCTCTGGACGCACCACCCATCCCCCTCACGCACGCACGCCTCACGATAAGCCCTGAATCTTTTTTGGCATTCTACCTCGCACTTCCCACGAACGCTACAACTAAAGCCGTCCTTACGGCGCACCAGTACCTCACCCGCCTGCCCCCCTACCTTCGCCTACAAACCGTGCATCATAAAGTGATCGGGTACTTGTGCGAGTTCCTCGACACGCGCACACCAAACTTCACTATAGCTGACCGCACTCTGTGCGTCGATGCGCCCTTCCCGCTCAACGACCCGTTTGCGCTTGACATCGTCAACGCCTTCATCGAAGCGTATCATAGCGATATGAAGACCGATCTGTGGCCGATCCTCGAGGGTACGCGACTGGTGGAAAACCTGGAGCAGATCGAGACGCGCATGCAAAAATCGGATTCGAATGTGACTGTAGATATGCTTGCTCAGCTAGAGTCACTGCACAAGGCGGTCGTCTTCTATGTGTGGATGACCTTCCGCCGCCCAGTGTCGTGGCACTGCTTTGAAGAGGTTTCTGTGCTGAAGACCCGCGTGGAGATGGCATTGGATTGGGCTCTTCAATCGATCACCAAAGCTCAGGAGGGAGTGGCTGAGCACAGAAAGAAGGCGAAGGCTGAAGCAATAACCTACAGACGGTTCTTTGGATCTGAAGACAGTGCAAAACCTGGCATAAGCCAGACGATGGAGAGAGCAAAGAACGAACCCCGTAGAGCGACTTCAACCCTATAGATTATTGGCAAATAATTATATTATATGTAGTACCTCCATCTAATCAACGTGTAGTATAGTACTCTCGACTCCTTACTTTAGTCCAGTACCTAACTGGGTTCCCTTAAGCAACCCTTGCTGTAAGTACAGTACCATTTGAGTAAATCAGACGAACAATGAGCCCAATGGGGACAACAATATTGATAGACAGCAGCGCTCACGGCGACTTAATACATAGTAACGGCCTACAACGGTGTACGTCTTCACCTGTCCTATTACCCAATCTTGACCCTTAAAAGCAACCAGCGTTGCGTTGCTCTTAATCCCCCTTCAAGTTCAACGACGCAAGTTTGGGACAGGCTTATACTAAATTGCGGCAGGACACCACTGCGAAGCGACCGCTGACCACAGTCTTTCACACGAAACTACCCTTCATTAGTAAATCAACCTGAGCCAACCATGCAAACCACCACTCTTTTCACTGTCCTCGTCACCATTCTTTTCGCCTTGTTCCCTTGTACTGCGGCCCTTCCCACCACTTTTGAAGGAAGAGCGCCCAGTTCCCACCCACGCAGCCTCCTTGGTCGCACATACATGCACCATGCCGCCCTCACCCATCCAAAGCTGCTATCCAGAGATCTTCCCGTGCATGGGAAATCCTTAGTCGGACGCGCAGGACGCTTCCGTGCAGTTCAACGCAAACAATCCGCCCACGTTGGAGCTGAGGAAAGCCAAATCGCATCGAATCATGTCGTGAGGCGTCCGGATGGGGGGCCTCTGCCATCTGCACAGGTTTTAAAGCGACGTTGGCACCATCCTGCTCCATACGCATTGCCAGCATAAAGCGCCACAAGAAATTCGGGTCATGTCTATCCATCTTTTCCCTTACGACCTTCTCGACCTTCATCCGAGTCATATCGCCCATGTCACAAGTACCATCTTCCGAGCCCTTGGTTGTCACCACTTTGATCCTCTGAATGTTTCCCTTGTGTTTCACATCTACGTACATGTATATTCAATGCACCACCATCACCGTCTACTTCTTGGAGCAGGACACCCCTTTTCGTAGGAAAGGGGCTCCCCGCATGCTAGTTTTCTTCATGCTTAATCTCATCTTCCCTCTTGACGAGGTTTTCCATTTTGAACGTACTTACCTGGACGTATTGTACAATTACTGGTACTTGTCCCACCCCATGAAGAAACACACGCCTAGAGGGCAAATAAATCATGCTGTGGTTCTTCTATATCTTCAGTATTCTGTACTCGATCACAATTTTCGTTGTACTGTAGCCTGCTTATCTGCCGTTTGTCGGTATTCGAGTCGCGTCCAAGTTTCCGGACACCTCGGATTATTAGCCTTGCCATCACGCGCCCCAGTTCTGCAGGGCCGCCAAAAGTGCGCTATATATGAGATGTATGTAAGTATAATGAATCTATAATGTAATTATAAGAATTGAATTCAGTTGTGCCCCCCGTTAGTTACTGCGTACGGCAAGACAAAACGATCAAACAGCAGACTCTACCGCCTCGCCCTAAATACTATTTCCATTATTTGCTCGTCATGGCCAACCGCTGCAAGTGTTCCATCGGAAGCATTGGTGGGGAGACACGGTCTCCGGCTGCCTTAAACATTCAGAGGGTAGCGCGCCAGACTCAACTTGCTGGCCCAATCAAAGTTGATGAGCCTGAAGCTGTCCTTGCCTTCCATATGGTCCATGAGATTAGCATTAGAAATGTCCCCGTGTATGTAACCTTAGCGGTGAAGCGCCTTCAAGCCCCGCCAGACGGAATCGCGAAGCCGGGACACCATAACATCAGTGATATCGAAATTTGAAGTTTGGAATTCCCCGTAGGAGCAATAGTCCTTATCAATTCGGTCCATGACTACAAGGAACCAGCTGCCCGGCATTGTCTCGAACCCACGAATTTTTGATGTCATCGTGCGTGGCGCAGAACTCATGCACTTCCTTCGAATAGCTCTGAGCAGGTTTGATACAAAGGTCCTCACCGCTATCGGTTAGCTGCCTCGTAAGCGCATATAGACTGGGAATATATATTCGAGAGCCTGTTTCCAAACCATCTTCCAAAGCCGCGAAGTGAGACGGGTACGGGAAGAGCACCCGGTTTGCCAGCGAGAGGGTACGAGGGTTAGTGTGTGGTAGCCCCGTATCATAATGTTATTTGAGGGTCATGTACACCTATCGTAAGCGCCAAGATGGCGTGTAACCGTGAGTTTCTGTGTCATGTCTGAGTTGTGCATGTGGAACGAAAGGGCCGGTGACAGTATTTGAATGTTGGTACAGTTACTATTCGACTTGAAGTTAAAAAGGAACCCAGGTCCTGAAAACAATCCAAACTCACAGCTAGGATAATTAACATCGGCATGCACATGGTTTTCCTTGAGCTCCTAAAAGAATAACTCCAAAGGGCCATAGATCAGGCTTTTGATTTTGAGTTCGTTATACACGGTCGACAGATCAGGCTCACAACGCCAGTGGCGCATTCAGGAAAGGGAACGCAGACCTTGTAGATATGGATATCTGATATATCGAAAGTACCAAGAATATGGCTTTTCTTCGCTTGCATAACAGATTTCAAGTCTTCGCCGCGGAGTAGATTGTGAAAATTAGTTGGGAGCTCGACAGTGAACAAGAATCTCCAGCCATCAGGCAATTGATATAGGCGGGTTTGGTATCATGCATAGCTTTTGAAAACTCTGAATCACAGACAGAAGATTGGTGCTGGGTTCACTGGGTTTCCGATGGCAGCCATTTGTAAAAATAGGTCCATGGAGTTCCTCAAATCATCAAGATTAGATCCGATTAGATACGAGCCTCCTACTGTCCTACCAAATCCCACTTACTGTGCCTTGGAAGGTCCGCGTTGACGAGTCCCTAGTGCTTGACTCCATTTTCTTGGCCTTGAAGTTTGAAATTTAGATACATACTGAATGCTTACACAGTGACTTGGAGCTTTCATCGGGCCCTGAACCCCACTGTGTTTCTATCACTACATATCTCCATCAATGCAAATAGATCAAATGACCAGTTGTCAAGCATCAGCAGGTCCTGCGCCCCTGGTGGGTTTGAGGTATAAAGCTGTATAAAGTGACCGCCAAAGGTCAACATTATTTTGGTGCCACGACCATCAGCCATCCCGCCCCACAAACAATCCAGTATCCACATCGTACGAAAACTGGAACTTTGTAAGTATTCTAATTTCTGCCTCACCTTCCGAGGAGAACTTCCCCAGCATTGCTAACGACTCTCTGGATCAGGAGACCACGGCTAGCCCTCGCCCATCATGTCGACGCAGAATGCATATGCAAGTCACAGATCTGCCGAGATCGCGCTCTCCGAAGCCATGGGGAAGCTCAAATTTCCAGCCGGGCCATCGCTCGTCGTTTACATCCCCCCAGAGATCCTTGAGGAGATATTCAGAATCTGCGCTGCGGCCCCTCTCACCCGGGGCGAGCGGCCCAACCGCCTCGCGATCTCCCAAGTCTGCCAACAGTGGCGCCTTATCACGCTGAACAACCCGTGGATCTGGGGGCGCCTTGAAGCGGGCAGCCCGAAGATGGCGACAGAGCTCCTTTCCCGTTCTGAGGGTGCATTTTTGGATATTGTAGCCGCGCCCGATACGCACATGATCAAAATCCGTGGCGTGGATCTGCAGCCCCACACGAAGCGCATCCGCTCGTTCGACATCGCGTTTCGGCGTGAGTACGAGCTGGGGAATCTATTCAGCAAGATCGGAGACGAGTTCCCCAACCTGGCGAGTATGTCTTTGAACTCCCTCAATTATCTGTACAGCCTTGATCCTATACTGTCGAAGGGCGCGCCATTCTCGCCCCGGATTGAGAGGTTGGAACTGAGAGGAGTTGCGGTGCAGTGGATTCCTAAGCTCGCGGATATGACTTTCCTGGAGCTGCGAGGAATTGGCTGGCATCAGCCTGGAATCCAACTCCTCCACACGATTCTCAAGGCATCACCGCGTTTGGAGCACCTGTCGTTGGACGGGGTCCACACGCAGCCTGTCCCTACAGGCCCCCTGCCTCCCGTCTCACTACCTCTCCTCCGTATTCTTTATCTAGAAGAGGAGGAATCAGTAATCTTCGCCCTCCTCCCCTTGATGTCGATCCCCAAAAGCACTCGTATCTTCTTGGACTTCCGGTACTCTAAGTCTAGGAGGATACCCAACGACCAAGAGAACACCCGCGTCTTTATTGAAGGTGACAATATCAAGCTGCTGCGGCCAGCTGAGTTGGAATCATACGACTCTCCAGGGAGCGCCCGCCTGACCGTCCCCGATGGCCATTCCCCGTCCTCCTTCCTCGCCGGCCTCTCAACTGCCTTTGACCTCACGACATTCACCTCGCTCGATCTCAACAAATCCCTCATCTCCTTCCTCCCCATCCCCTTCCTCGTGGACATCTCCAACCGCTTTATCGGCGTGCACACCCTCCGAATTGGACCTAGCGATCGCGAACCCAGCCATTATGCCCCCCCGCGCGCGCTGGCGCCGGGCTCGTATGCGAGCCCCACAGCGACACCCCCTGGTGGGCAGGACGCGGCGTTGGACCCGAATGGATCGAATGGTATACTTGCGATTGCTCAGGGCAGGCAAGGCTTGGGTGTCCCGCTCAGGCTCGTTGATGTTCAGATTCCCATCCCCGCAGGAGTCGTGGAGAGGCTCAAGACAATGGTCCCCATCGTTGTGAAACCAAACGTAGCTATGTCCTGAAGTAGACACGATTGAGGGGAGGTTGGATTCGAACAAAGGAAGGCAGGAGTTGGATATCTTGATGCACAATAGGAGTTAGAATGTAGCGCACTACGTCTATACCACAATACCATTCAAGCCACCGAGAAAATCCAGAGTCCTCGAAAACAGATCATCAAACTCAGCCTGCAGCCCAAGCTTTTGCAGCATGCTATCCACGTCTTCGTCTTCCCGCTCCAAATCTTTCTGGCTCTCCAGCCACTCTTCCAACACCGCCGAACTTCCCATAATCAAGCTTCTTAGCCGTGTGCGCTCCGTCTGCGACACAGGCGAAGACTTGGTTCCCCTACTTGCGTCGGCAGCGTCAATGTACAGATCGACTCCGGAGCCAGTCGCTGGGTCCCAGACCTGCGCCTGAAGAACGACAAGCCATGCCTGATCGAGGTCGTCGAGCCAGTCTATCGCTTCGGGCAGCGAATATGGGTCTGCAGGGTATCCTACAATAGAGCTCAAGGTATCGTTGCTCAATCGTAGAAGGTAAGCCGTCCGAAGAGAGGTCGATGGGTCGATGGGTGGTATCTGTATTACTAAAGATAAAATTTGACGACTTGCGTCAAGATAGTCATGCAGAGTTGGTAATTGGGTGGTGGGCTCTGAGCTAGTAGTCGTCCACGACATCGCCGAGAGTGGTTACTGTGTGTATCTTTAAAAATTTTAAGTCGACCAACCGCTTTTTGTAGCCACGCATGAGTTGAAGAAACTTCTCGTCCAAGTGGTCAACGAGTTTCCGCTCTTGAACTGAAGACAAAGCACGAAGCTTTTTGTGCTCAGAAGTTGCCATTTCGACGTCCATGGCTGAACTTGATTGTTTAAGTCTTGGTAGGAAACGAGAAGAAATCGGCTATTCCCGATCCTCGTCGACGTCTCCTACATCCATGGGCACTGCCTCGTCACTGCCTTGTCCAACCCGCACGGCCACATGAAGTCGAAAGTGCGTAGCTAGGTTAATTCTTGAGTTTCGACGATTATGGCTATGGCCCAGCCTCTTGGAATAGAAGTGTAATCTCGCAAATTAAGAACTTCCGGCTCCTAGGCTCCACTTACTCTGCGCAGTTGCTCAGGTGAAGCCACTTCTTGGTAACTGCGGCCGTCAACCACCCTGAAACTGGTTGATATAAAGACAAGAATTAGAGTCTGGGTGCTGGACGACACTCATCCACCATGAAGCTCAACTTGTCAGGTTCCTCACCTCTTAATTCAACTTTCACCAACGATGACGGCCAAGCCCTTTACAAGGTAGAGACTAAAATCTGGGCAATCTCACCGACCTCCAACATAACTTGCGTCATACCGAACGATATCCCGCGGAGAGAAGAAGAGGACACCAACATCTCGATGCAGGACAGATTCGCTTATTTTGGACACGTCGAACATAACATGATCGCATCCGCCGTCTTGCACTTTGGGGACCAACGATATGAAGCAAAGGATTACTTTAAAAAGGACGGATGGGGAGCGTATGGACGGTGAGATTCTTCCAGCGTCGAAGGGCTCATTCGTAATGACTTCATAAAATGTCAGGAATCGCGTCTTTACAGGGCTTGATGGGCGAGAGTACAAATGGCTACTCAGGTCGTTCAGTCCTAAGGCACGTTTCTGTCCTTCGTCTCGCAAAATAGTTGATCATGACGCCGATTTTGAGTAGTTGGTCACCAACGATAGCACACAAACGAAGGTGGCAAAATTCCATCGTCAACATTTTGGCATAATTGGGAAAGCTCGTCCGGCCTCTCTTGAAATCTTCGAGGCAGGGGAACATATGGTCCAGGAAATACTGGTAACCTTCATATACATCGAGAAATTGCGCAAAGACAGGGAAGATGCTGCTCGATCTTAATGCGAGCGTTTCTTCTGTACGAGAAAGTCTGATTGTGCGCATCGTCTATCCAATACTTGGACGCTATACCTCTTGTTGAGTTCGAACCAACAGATCTGCCACCGATCGAGATGCACAATCTAAGCATACCCGCTGTCTTTCGGATACACAGTTCCATGAAACTGAACAAGCAAATATCATTCGTCGTATAGCAGTTAAAATCCTTGAAGAACCATTGGATTACTACTCGTCAACTTTCTACTCTTACCTGCTTGCTTCCAGGTTGGCTGACTTGATTGGTATTAGTCCTAATACAGTATCTTGGCTTTCTGATATCCTGTCTTTACCTGGTTCGACTCACCTCAATTCGCATAAAAAGGCCCTTTACCCAGCAAATAGATGCTTGTTAGAGGAACAATTGAAACCTTCTTTGAGGGCCAAGCCACCTCGCGGCCAAGTGGAAGGACGGACAGCAAGTAAGTTACTTCTTCGATTCATGATGGCTTATCTCCTCCGATAAAATTCGCTTCTTGAAGAAGCATAATATATCACCTGGTGCTCGGCGCCGATGTGTGTGCCCCCGCCACGTTCGCCTGTCAGAGCCAGTCAGACAAGAAGGTGGTATTCGAGGGCGCATCGCCCCTTATCCTCGGTTCCAAGCATTCATAACTCTGGGCAGAGGCCCCTTCTCGTAAACTGCTAGCTGGAATGAGTGCTTGGCGTTCTTCCTGCTCCAAGCCAAGTTTCAAGCGTAGAAATTTATGCAGGGTATATATAGGTGATGGTGACCACACGAAGAACGGCACAGCTCAGACGACTTTGAAAGTCAGCCCAGAAGTGAGATGACCTTCCCGGAACGAAACCCCTTACTCAGGAATCATGATCGCATGGAACCTAAAACCTGCGGTCCCCTGGAACTACCGGCCAGTCGCAGGAAGCAGATTCTTTTGTCTATATGGCTGGCTCAATTTCTTTCGGTGCGTCTTGCGTCTACGGGCACATCCATGAATGCGACTCAGCAACTGTGCAGGCCTTGAATTGTGTGTATACTTCCCGCGATTGACGAAATCAACCTTCTGACAAGTATACATATCAAAAATATTATAGTGACGCTGGTTCCGACTAGTGCGTTCTCTTATCTCAGGCTTTTCGTTGATCTCAACACTCACACACTTCTTGGTCAGTGGTACCAGCGATATCATCTGAGTTCCAACGCTCCAACCAAGCAAGCTGGATGGGAACCTCGTGAGTCTCCCATGCAGAAGAAGCATGCACCCAGTATTGAGGCCCAACAGGTACTTGCTAGCCACGTGTGCCTTTACCCCATTGTATGGGCGCCTATGTAATGCAATTGGCCGCAGGGGCGCGAATCACTCGGCAATAATGTTCGCAGCCGCCGGCATTCTTGCCTGCGGCTGTTCGACTACCATGGAGATGCTGGTTATTTCTCGTTTTGTGAGTACACGCCATGCTCGGCGATGGAACCCTTGAACTCATGTATTATTGCCCCAGGTCTCTGGCATCGGTGGCGGGGGTGTATTCACGGTCGCTGCGTTTGTCTTCCTGATTTCAGATAGTATGCTAGCACGACTAAAACTTTTCACAGAATCGTCACGAGTGATATGTATAGCCTCCGTGTAAATCCAAAAGTCCACCGTCTTGTACGATGTTTTGACACCTTTCCAGACACGCGGGTTTATACAAAGCATCGGTGGCGTATTCTACGGTGTTCGCCTGTTTTATCTATAACGATTATTCAAACCGCCTGACGACTAAATTCTCAGCTTGGAATGGGCCTTGGTGGGCCGATTGGTGGCCTTGTGACCGATTGGTATGTCACTTTACATTGAGACTTCCATCGAGACTTGTGATTCATTCTCGCTTGAATAGGGTGGGTTGGAGATGGGCGTTTCTCATGCAGATGCCTCTCTTCGCACTGTCGTTGGCACTGTCATTCTTCAGCCTGCATTATGTCCTACCTGTGAGTCTCCTTAGCCTAAGAGCATTGTGGCTTGCTCAACTGTTTTTTCTTCACATGTGTTAGGGGAATGGTAGATCCACTTGGGAGATTATCAAAAGGATTGATTACGGAGGGAGTGCATGCCTATTAATGTCTGTGAGTATTGTTGGGTATCTTCTCCCTCCGTTCTAACTAAGGGTGTGTCTGCATTAGGTAGGATCTGTATTGTATTTCCTAAGCTCTCACTACAACGAAGGACGCGAAGTATGTTTTATGAATCTCCTGCCTCGCCATTTACTCATAATGTTCTATAGTGGGCAGACCCAACAGTCTGGGTTCCTTTTGTCCTGTTCATCGTGTTCCTTGTTCTTTTTCTACTTGTCGAGGCATATCTTGCATACGAGCCTGTCCTCCCGACGTCTCTCTTATGGCAAAGGGCACCCTTCTTGATTGGATGTAGCAATGCCTTTGTCGCGGTCTGCAACCTTTCTGTCACCTACTTCTTCCCAGTTTGGTTTCAAACCGTCATGCTATCCTCCGCATCCACCGCTGGTAAGCGTCAGACTAGACTTTCTTAATCTGAACTAAATCCTACTTACTAGGGCTGCATTTACTCCCCAATAGCGTCTGCATATCGACTGGATCGGTGTTTGCAGGGTCAGTAAACACTTCTTGTTCTTCGACATCGTGTTTGCTTATTGGCATGGCTGCCTAGATGGATGATGCGGCGAACGGGCAAATACAAACTCTTAAACCTGATCTTTGGCATTCTTCCCTTTCTAGCCGCCATATTGCTCAGACAGATGCGAGAGGACTCTTCACAAGCGCACCTGTGGCTAAGCATTGTATATTCATATCATTCCTGGTAGTGTTGTACACGAGTTCTGAAAACCGTTGTACAGATGCCCCTTGGTTTCGGAAACGCCGTAGTGCTTCAGACCATGTACAGTATGTCCCGTTTCCCGGCCATATTCTCAGCGAATTCTGAGAAAACTCTAGTTGCGCTCGTTGCAAGTCTTCCAGCAGATCAGCTAGCGGTCGGCACAGGTTTTACTCAGCTCCTTCGGGGGCTCGGTAAGTGTTCAACTACATTCCCGATGGTCTTATACTCAGTACCGCACCTCATAGGCCAAGTTGGTGGTCTCGCTGCTGCGTCGGCAGTCTTCCAGTCAAGACTGGACAGCGAGCTCCGTGCACGCATCCACACACCCGGTGCTGAAGAGGTGGGTTATTCGAGAAGTCCTCTTGATGCCACCACTAATCGTCCTCTCCGCATAGACCATCAAGCACATCCGACAATCCGCGCGTCTTATCGGTGAACTACCGCCAGGTCTGCAGCGCATCGCTCGAGATGCATACGCTGCCAGTCTAAATTCGGTATTCACATTGGCTGTATGTGCGTCGTTGATGGCGTTTCTTTGTCGGGTGCCTGTAAGTCTACTTCCTGTCGAATTTCAACAAGCCTGAACCACGTCCATGGTTAGATTCCTGACGCGGACCTGGGTGACAACCACTCACCTGCTGCCATTAGAAACAACTCTCACTCTGGCCACGAGGGCAAGGCTGGACGCCGTTGAAAACAGGGGACAAGGTGTACTAATTAGATCTATATGGGCTATATATATTACAGTAAATTAGATACTCCATTCATATATCTGTCGTCATCAACTCTATGGGCTTGGCTCGAGCGAGCGGCGCTGCGTGGTGTTCTTGTACTCGCCATACTCCCAGCTAAAACAGTCCTACAAGCGAAGGGCGTCAGGAAAATGGATGACAGTGGACAGCTCAGAACACCCACTACACAATCGTGCTCCGCTTCGGCGACAGGAACTTCTAGGCCACTCTCAGGGTCCCAATCTTCGTTGAGGAGCTTGTCGATGATAAACTTAATGCCGTGTCCTGACACGCTGACACTCCACTTCCGTCGTGTGACTGTGTCGTAGCGGATGGTCTTCCCGAGGTGGCACCTGATTGACTAGGGAATGAGCCAAGGCTGAATGGGTTGGGAATGTACTGACCGGGTTTCGAGAGCGTAACCGCCGAGGGCGCAAGCGGAAGTGACGCCTGTGCAAACGCCTAAGGGAATAGGCTAGAGCCACGTCAAATCAGAGTCAGCACGATGTCGGAAGGGACTTACGTCTCCGGTGTGGTATACGTGAGTAATATGCTGAGTAGATGGCTGTGAAGAGACTTCAGTGGTCAATTTCATTGAAGGCACTACGAGGCTTACGGGGGACGGGAGATGTAATCGCTTTGCAGCGAGCCTTTCCCCGGGAGCTTCGAAGGTGACTACAGGGGCCCCAAATGTCACTCCGACGAGGGAGGCAAGGCCGCCGCCGAGGGAATGTCCTGAACGTCAAGTCAGTATGTCGCTTGTAGTAGTCCTAGATGGATCACGTACCGATCACCCATATGTTGGCGTCAGGATACATGTAGGATATATTATTGTACAGGTTCTGTAGAAATGGTAAGCACACAGTGGGAATTTTGGTAGAGGTGGTCCTTACAATGCCAGTGGGGTAGAAAAGGCTATCGTCGATTAGGGCACGTTCCACACATGTCTGGTCGCATCGATAGCCGTTAGAATAGCAGTCGCAGACAGGTGACCATGTGGGTCCAACACGCGCACAACAACAAGAAAATAGAAGGTTGTCGTTTAGTTTGTCCTTCTTAACGGTTGGGCCACCGCCCCCCGCGAGCCACGGTGCCGACGTCCCTTTGATGGAGACAACGACAGTCGAATTATCCTCGGACACGAATACATGGCCCCGAAATCCATCTGCATCGGGTTCCCAGCCAAATGGATGGCTCTGCAAAGGACGTGAATAAGGGTTCCTTTGTAGGCAGCAGAGTGTGCGCACCTTGTTCCACCCCGACCCCAGATTATACCAATCACTCTGATCCCGCGTCACATATGAGTTATATGTCATCTTGGCAAGCTGCAGAAGCGTTGCACGCTTTGTGACGTCCGGGCCAACGATCTCCTCGTCTTTCCACTTCAATGGCATGTTCTGCATGTGCCTCATTGATCGACTGCGGGATTGGGTAAATGCATCCAACGACTCTGGACGCGCCGTCCGCATGCCTCGAGTGGGTATCTCATACGTCTCTGCCGCAAATGACTGTGCGACGTCGGTAAAGACGTTAAGGGCGTCGTTCGTTAGAGCATGCTCATGCCGAAGCTGAAACCTCAGTGGTTGTCGATGGTTTCGAGGGCCCTCGGACCACAGGAGCGATGCTATGAGTGTGTAGAGAGTAGTCGGAAGAAGTTGCAGCATGAACTGTGGCGCAACTGAGTTTCAGGAGATTAGGAGAGAGTGGCAGCAAAAGCCAGGTCCAAGAGCCTCGCCTGAACTTCAATGTGACGTTTTATCACGTAAGCAACACCGGGCCGCGTCCCCGAAGCCGTGACTTCTAAAAGCAGAGCCGAAGCGTTGGCCGGGCTTGTTCCAAAACTTGTCGAGAACGAAAACCCCCACTTGCAAAAGTATTACTCTGCTATCGGACATAGGCATATCACTTATTGTTTTTGCAATTGGAATCTTCAAGCTCAGACTTGTGTGTTCTGAATGACTTGTCACACCGGATCTGGCTGGCCTTCGACTAGAGGAGGATTTCCGGCTGCTACCACCTATTGTCTGTCTTGTACTTGCTCCTCCTGTTTTACATCCTCCCCCTCTCTCTATTTAACCGTGACAGCTAGATTGAATCAGAACTCGTTGAAGTTATCTATCGATGTCGCATCCTCAGGCACGCATACCGACCGCAGCCTTCCGCAGTGTCCCAAGTGAGAGGGCCGAGTCAACTCTCCCTGTTATTAAGAGGAAAACCAAACGACTAAATAAGGATAACTATCTGACTCGTGCTCACTGTGCATCTATCATGCACCTCTACTTTTCCTTCCGCCCGATCACCCGTCAACTCGATCCTCACCAACGATATTGGCTAGGTTCTGTATAGGATCGAGACACCTCTTATGGCCTCCACACGAACCTCTACACTATCTTGTGTCGTACTCAACGACATACCGACGCGAGAAGATAATGTCACGTCGATATCAGTGCAAAATATATTTGCGTATGTTGGACAAGTCGACCACAACCTGCTCATCTCATCAATCTTTCGTCTGGGCGGCAAGGAGTTAAAGATGTGTGAGTACTTCCCGCAGGAAGAATGGGGTGCATTTGGATGGTGAGGCATATTCATGCATCTCGTCACATAAAACCTGACGTGAATATTGGCATGATAGACCTCGAATTTTTACCGGGCCTGACAGCCTAGAGTCCAAATGGGTTTTCGATACCTTTTCTCTGAAGGTGTGCTTCTATATGTCGCTTTCAAGTCGTTTATAACAAAGCATTTCAGCTGCTCTTTGACGATGCAAAAACACTTGTGGCGAAATTCCATAGTCACAGCTTTGGCATCATCGGGGAAACCCGGCATCCTTCTCTCGAGATCACAGAATTCAGGGAGCACATGGTTCACGAGATTCTGATAACTCTCATGTGTGTTCAGACGTTTCGCAAGGGCACTGCAGGCCCCACGCCTAAATGATGCGGCAAGAATGGCCTACTAGTAATAGTATGGTCGGATCTAAATGCGTTTATCCTGGGCTCTGTATTTCGAGTTTCGAATGGCACTTTAAATTTCTGCAAAGTTTGATAACGCCTGCATCCTGAACAGACCTTCTACGGATGGACACCTACCATCGTGACCACTTTATACTATTATCACGCGGCCATGGTCCCTCGGCTTGTCGGTCCGCAGTCCCTCTCTTTCATCCTCTGCAGACCTTGCTCCACGCACATTTTACGCAAAGCATCACGCATAACGACTGCCCGCGACGTCAGGGGTTTATGCAGGCAATTTCTAGATTTGTAACCTTGGCGCTCTCTTCAAACGAGAATACTGACCTCGACATCACAAACCTGAAATTGGTCGCTAATACATGGGCCTAGGCTCTCATCATGTCACGGACCTGTCCATCTGCTACCTCGGGACCCGATAAGTGTTTGGGTACTCACCGTGTGTATCGTTAGAGCGAAAGTGCGACCCCCACGAAAGTCCACCATATTGTGCATTGCATGGATCTCTTCCTCGTTCAAAATGATCCCATGAACACCCTTCTTGCTGCGGAAAACGGAGTCCAGTATCAGGTGCAAACGCCTAGTCACGCCAACGGAACTACTACGATCGTGCGGATCGAGGGGGAAACCAGTATGGGGCTTGCTGGGACAGTCATTGGGCGCTTAGAGTTGGGTCCAACGCGCGATTTGAGGCTCCAGCTTTGCACTACTGGTTCTGAGCTCATCCTACATCCCAGGACTGGCACGGATGTGGACAAGTAAGCGCCCTGCACTTCTAGACCACGGTGTTTTGCAACACGAGATTGACATGATCCACCCTAGTTCATGGTCATTTTTGGGCCCAGATAGTAGGCCGTACAAGTGGCAGTTATTCATTCGGTATCCCGTGGTACGCGAATCTTTCTCTTTCTAAATGCATTCATTAGCCATTGATTCTTGAGACCGTTTATAGCTCATCTTAAACGATAATTCTAATACGCTCCTTGCACGATACCGCCGGGCCAAGCTGGGCATTGTTTCCCGATCTCGAAAAGCCTTCGTCGAGGTGATGCCCGCGGGACTCGGTGTCGCTGATCTTATCGTGGTGACGTTCGTGTCGTTCATGAAGCAACGTGTAGCAATCGATTGGGCTACCGATGATTCGAGTTAGCTCTTCCCATCAGTATTGGTTGGTCCCAATTTCACTATTCGTTGCAAGTAGTAATTGAATGTTCAACAGCTATTTTCCTTCTTTTTGGGTTGCGGTCAAATGCGGGCCTGCCGTTCATCGTATATTCTGTAAATAAAGTTTCTGTAAAATTGTATTATATCACATACCTGTACAGTAGCTCAAAATGCGCCTTGAGGCACGGTCCTTGAAAGAGGTGGAGAAGAGGTTGTTGCCTAATGATTTATTTTTCAATCAAAATGAAAAGTTTTGATGACTTGACCACGAACCATCATCATCGTCACTTCGTTTGACATTTCTGCCAGTCTAATTGTTCGTACCTGCGCAAAGTGTCATTCCTTTGCATTCTTATGTGCTTCTCTACATGCTCATACAGCTACTCGCAGTAAATGCAGCCAGAATCCCACAAGTTGTAATCATCCCGAGGGTCTACGCGATATGCAGCTGGTATGTTCCCAGAGGGCGACTAAGAAAAGGGTATAAAGCATCTGAAAACCGCTATCAACTTACGGCAGTGCTAAAGATTCGCCTGGATGTACACGGTGGCATCAGGGGAAGTCATCGCAACCACACGACTTACAGACAACGGACAGATGGGTCCTGTCGAATGTCGACGGATGCGCGTTCTGACTGATAGGTCAGACTTCGGGACGCGTTCGTACGCGATATCGATATACATATCCAGCCTCTCTTCGCTCTCGCCCACCAATCATCGTGTCCTGGTCAATCGCCCTCCTGCTTATCCCCCCTTCCTAACGTACTTCTGACCGGCATGTTTATGTTTCGACATGGCATGGGAGCCCCTGTGCATTTCGGGGTCGATTCTCTACAAATCCACTCCGTTCCCGGTCTTCTTTCCATTAAATAGCAGGTTGGGCCCCTGGTCCCTGTCCCGGGGAGGTGGACGTGGGTGGCAGACCCCGTATAAAGCGCAATCGAGGGTTCGATCGTGGGCTTGACCCTCTGTCTCCGCTTTCTGCCTTCCACTGACATGAGGTCTATACAGGGCACCACGAGTCTCAGCACGTTATTTTTGACCGCAACGGTGCGTAAGGAGGCAGTACACTTGAGAAGTGATCTGACGTGTTCCCTCCTACAGTCCTCGGTATCGGCACAGGTTACTCCGTCTATTCCCTCAGTGTTACCCGGCAATTGGTCCTCCGTTGGCTGCTATACGTAGGTGCCTTGCGCACTACCTGCAAATGCTTTTCTGATAGTCATGTACAGCGATGTATCCACGTCACGCACGTTGGCTGCGACTTCTACCACCTCGGGCAACATGACGATCGAGGCATGCGTTAGCTTCTGTGATGGGGGAGGATACAATTATGCTGGCTTGGAATTCGGCCGTAAGTCGCATTTTCAAGACGAATATCTACTGTTTGCTCATGTGGCCTACCTCAGGGGTAAGTTCCATTCAATCCATAGCACATTCTGTCACACTCAATTGGCCGCTTCTCTTGTTCTATTTTCTTCAACGACATAGGAATGCTGTGCGTCATTACTGCTTCTTAAGCGCCGTCCTGCTAATGTACCCTCCAAATCTAGATTGCGATTCAACGATTCAGGTACCCAGCCAGCCCGCTGCCCTCAGCGACTGTAACTTCGGCTGTAGTGGAAACCCAGTCGAGTCGTGTGGGGCGTCCAATCGGCTCAACATCATTTATAATGGCAAGGCGAGCCCGAAGCTTGTGTCGACCGTGAAGAATGCCAATGGAGACAGCTGGGCGTACCAAGGCTGTTATACGTGCGTGGCTGTTTTTCTTTCCCCTCTCATATAAAGCTCACCATGCTTGCAGTGACGTGGTTAGCGCAAGGACGTTGGCGGTTCCGGTCAACATCCCTATAGGCGTTACAGCAGAGTCGTGTGTTGCAGCTTGCCAATCTCTCGGCGGATACACGTATGCAGGAATGGAAATTGGGCGCGAATGCTGTAGGTTCATCCCACCAAATATATCGTACGCTCATACTGAGGTACAACTCAAAGGGTGCGACAATGCGATTGGTGCATCGACACAGCGCGTGTCAGATAACGACTGTCGCATGGTATGCACCGCGAACCACAATGAGTACTGCGGGAACACGAACCGCATTGCTGTGTACCACTTTGCGTCAGCGGGGACATCGACAGGACCGCAGCCTTGCCTCTCGACGAACGTCGCAAACTTTACGCTCCTCGCAGCGTACAAGAACCCGCCTGTCAATGGGCCCAGCAGCGTTAAGCTGAAAGTCGTCCTCGCAGAGCTCGTGCCGAACATTGCGTGGGGTGTCCTCTCGGTATGTTCATCCTGCCTTGATCCTGCCAAATATATGCCCTTCCGATCGTTTCTGGTCATCTTGACTGTTTGCTGATTTCATATTGACATGTACATAGGCATGTCCCACGTGCTGTTCGGAATGGCCATACTTTTCGCTACAAAATTCCGTCTTCTTTCCCCAATCGCCTACTAACCCCACCCTGCGTGCGTCATCGGCGAGCCCTGGGGATGGCGAGTCCCCCAGCTTTGTGTCGCTGAATCCACCTTTCCCTGGTGCTCAGTCCTATTGTACAGTAGTACGTCTTCCATCGTTCTGGGCTGATAACTTCATACTCATTCTTGAATCCTCAGACCGATGTCGGTAACGCAGTGGGCAGCCCGCCGCTGTTGTCCTTCGGGGGCAAAGCAGACGCGTTCTCGCTGTGCACCAACTTGACGGCCAATAATCGGTTAGATGTGGTCTACTCGCCAGTTACGGGCCATCCCCATTATACCCTCAACAGCTGTAACCCCATAAGCATCCAAGTCATTACCGGCTAGTACGATTGCAAAAGGCTGTGCTTGAAATAGTAATGGCTACATATTATTCAGAAGATTTGACATACCTATACCCATTTCTTTGTGCTTTTCGTCGTATAATGAACAACAAGTGTAATACTTTTAGGGGGGAACACGCGACGGTGTAGCTGGTTGGAGATGTGGCTGTAAACACGCTCAAGCTCCGCGTGTTCATTACGGTCATCCGCTGGAGTTCCAGGGGATTCCTGATCAAGCGTCATGCGCTCAATAAGCTATATAACTATCGATAAATGGTAGGGGGATGAGGCCAAGTAGGCGCTAGATCCCTGTTTACCGGGACGACTCCACGATTTCCCCACATTCGGATCGATCACTAATGAAGTGAGCCCGTTATTGGATAATTATTCATGTCATTCAGCATACTGACAAGATATCCTTTTCTTTCTACCACCACTTCCTCCTGACTTTTCCCTCTCCTTGGCCTCTACGATGTCGAACCCTGTAACGGAATTCGACGCCAGTCCGCCTGCAAATAGGACGTTCTCTCAGCAGCACAAGCTGCCGAAATTACCGATTCCAGAACTCGAGGATACATGTAAACGATACTTGCGTGCATTGGAGGGCTTGCAGGACGAGCAAGAACACTTCAAGACTGAACAAGCAGTACGCGACTTCCTGGAGAACGATGGTCCAAAGATACAAGAGAAGCTGAGGGAGTGGGCTTCTCGGAAGGACAGGTGCGATCGGACGGTTTTCGAGCAATGTTGGTGTGTTAACCGTGTCTTCCCAGCTATATCGAGGACTTCTGGTGAGTAAGCTTTAGGATCTGAGGTGGATCACGCTAATCATAGTGTATCTAGGTATGAATCTTACTTGTCACTTACGGACCCCGTGGTCCTTGCTCTAAATCCGTTCTTTGTTCTCGAGTTGGTGCTTCTGCTTTAAACAAGCATGCAGTAAGGCTAAACATGATCCATAGGAACGATCCAACGCCTGATCGTGGTGCCCAGCTTCCACGAGCTGCGTCGCTCATCATCTCGTCTCTTGGATTCATTCATGACCTCCGAGCGGGCTTGCTCCAACCAGACTCAGTGCGCGGGACGACTCTTGACATGGACCAGTACAAGCGACTCTTTGGAACGTCAAGGATACCAACTGAGGTATGCTTTGTTCCTCTTGCCCCCTGAGTTGAACTAATAATATATACTTTTAGAGAGGGTGTGTGATGGATACCAAGGAAGATGCGAACCATGTGGTAGTACTTCGCCGGGGACAATTCTGTGAGTGTTCATCCCACCTTAAAGTGTTCCGTCTAACATGGTTCCACTAGATTGGTTTGATGTCCTAGACAAGGACAATCTGCCTGTCCTGACCGAACGAGAGGTTCTGCGGAACTTGCAAGCAATCGTCACTGATGCTGACAAGACGGATCGATCAGAAGTTGCTCGCGGAGCAATTGGTGTGCTTTCGACCGAGAACCGAAAGGTCTGGTCGAAACTTCGCTCAAACCTTTCAAGCGATCGCCATAACGCGTCCTGCCTCGAGATCGTGGACGACGCGTTGTTCGTGGTCTGTCTCGACGACGCAGCTCCCGAGAATCTTGCGGACCTCTGCAGCAACTTCCTGTGCGGGACCTACTCCCTTGATAGCGGTAGGCAAGTTGGGACATGTACCAATCGGTGGTATGACAAGGTATGCATCCAATGTATGAACTTAGCCGAAGCATTCAACCATACGCTTACAGCTCCAAATCATCGTATGTGCCGATGGTGCCGCAGGTATCAACTTCGAGCATACTGGCGTCGATGGTCACACCGTCCTAAGGTAAGCACCATGACCTGCCATCCAACGCTGGCCCTCAACCCACTCCCACTAGATTTGCGGCAGACATCTTCACTGAAGGATTGATGCTCCTCGCCCGGTCCATCAACCCATCCGCGCCCACTCTGTTCCACGCCCCGCTATCCCCCTACGCCAAGGCATACAAGCCCAAGGGCCCCGGGCGTGTCGCATCGCCCACCGGCGGATTCAAGGTCGACACCACACCCAAGAAGCTTGAGTGGAAGATGTCACCCGAGCTACACGTCGGCGTGCGCTTCGCCGAGACGCGCATCAGTGCCCTGATCTGCCAGAACGAGTGTGAGGCACTGGAGTTTAGGGGCTACGGGAAGAACTTCATCACAAGCCACGGGTTCAGCCCCGATGCGTTCGTGCAGATGGCGTTCCAGGCGGCGTATTTTGGGCTTTATGGTGCGTCTGGAGTCATATGGTGTAGCCGATCGATCTGAAATGATTTGGTTCTGTGTGCAGGACGAACGGAGTGTACATACGAACCTGCAATGACGAAAGCGTTCTTGCATGGACGAACGGAGGCGATACGGACCGTGCAGCCTGAAAGTGTGAATTTTACGAAGGTGCGTAGGCAAACGCTATCAAAAGGGTTCCACTAACACGCCCCAAGACCTTTTATTCAGATGCCACTCCCGCTCAGAAAGTCCAGGCCCTGCGGAAGGCATGTGAGCGACACACAAAGCTGACCAAAGAGTGCAGTCAAGGCTACGGACAGGATCGGTATGCCATTTGCACCCTCAGCATTCCAGCAGCGGCTGATTCTCCCAAATTTACTAGACACCTCTACGCACTCTACTGCCTTCTGCAGCGTCAGATCGCAGGCAATCTCGATCCCTCCCCGAACGATCCTGCCCCCGGCGCTTCGGCGACCCAGATGCCCAAGATCTTCATCGATCCTGGTTGGGAGACACTCGGGACGAGCATCATCTCCACCTCAAACTGCGGGAACCCCGCACTACGTTTATTTGGGTTCGGGCCCGTTGCGGCGGATGGCTATGGGATTGGTTATATCATCAAAGAGGATATGTTGTCGATGTATGGCTCTTTCTTTACCTTCTTCTCTCCCACACGAAGTCCTGACATGTCCAATACAGCTGCGCATCATCTAAACATTTGCAAACTCGGAGGTTCCTCGACACAATCCAGGCATATCTCTATGACATCCAGCGACTTCTCATCCAGCTGCACCGGTCCGCAAACGAACGCCCTGCGCCGTTCGTTGACCACCTCGGTATACTACGTGACTCCAAGACCGGCAGACCTATCAACGGCGTGGATGATGACGATGAGGAGACGGATCAATTTTCAATGCGTAAGTGCCAATTCTCGTGAGGCTCTTGACTGGGTTGGGTACTGATACGCGAGGGGGGCTTGTAGCAGGATATTCGTTCTTTGATAGTGGCGATTTGGAACTCCTTGGTCACAGGAAGAGGGTGCGGACGGACGTCGGCAAGTATCCTCGTTTTTCGTGATTGGCCTGGATGCTCACAGATTTCGTTAGGCAAAGTTATACCCTTGGCGGAATATTGAACGATCCAATCATAACTTAATAAATTTGTAACTCAAGTGTAATATCATCTTGTATTTTTGGCCTCTTCACGAGTCAGACTGTGCGTTGCATACCAAAGCAACTGGCACATTCTTCTTTTTTGAGGGTGTATACAAAATAAGACTTCTACAAGGGTCAAGCCAGACGGAAGACTATTTATTCACCGCAACGCTCTTCAATTCAGAATCTCCGTGGACGCAGCGCGTACCTATAAATGGAAAGCGTCTCAAGGGGGTCTAGAAAGAAATGTTCAATGGATCCACGCGGCCTCAATTGGTGGGGAAGACTTACGGTCTCCCGTACCACCAACCAAGCTACCGCCAAATCCAACAATTATACCCAGGCTGGCGAAGCCTTTGAGCCTCACGATGGGATCTTCGGGATCTTCACGAGGTGCATCAGGTAGATCCAGGAAGGAAGCTGGGTGACAATTGTTGGCGAAATCATTCTCAGTCAAACGGTCGGAAATTGAAATCATTACTGACGACGAGTGGTGATTTCGCCAAGAGACTTGTCGTACACAAGGAATCCGATGGCACGTATTTTTCCAACAGGAAAATCGTCATAGAGCTTTCCAGAAATGCCCACAAAGTATTCATTCTCTGACCACATCGGTCAGTGTACTGTTACACACAGGTAACCAGATGATCCCACCTCCTTTAACCTCAAAGGTTTGTGATTGTCCAGAGGTTGATCCATGTATGACGACAACGAGTTCAGATGTGTTCTTGAGTCTGTAAGTAACCTTGATACCACAAATTTCCCATAACATGGCCAGTGAGAGCTGGGAGTATGTCTCGATGGCATGGACTTTCTCGATCCTTTGTTCGAGGGGCCACAGACCAACTAGAGTCCAGAAATGGTTAACACCGTTCGTCGAGTAGTATGTTGGACATTATTCAGCTTACAAGTCTGGAGGTCATCGAAAATCACCGGAGCCATACCCGGAGTCACTAAGCCGACGGCTGAGGAATAAATGATCTCAGACATGGAGGGGACGTTGGCGGTGAGTGGATATAGTCTGGTGTGGTCGTGCTACAGTTCTATCCATATCTCTCAACTATAAGACGGTTCTCCTGTTTTTTTTTGGGTCCCAGCAGTCTAAGACCGCGGACCAAGAGAGTTTAGCGCCTCCAGAGTCTCCAAAGATGCCTCCCGTTGGAGCTACTCAGGCGCGAGGTAAATATTACCAGACTCCCGGCCCAGTCAAGTGGATTACTTTATCTCGAGGTGCAATAACAGACGAAGGAGATTGAATGGCGCCACAGAAGCCGCCTGTCGTGCTGTAATGATTGGGCGTTGCGAGATCAATTGTTCTCGCACTGTCCCCAATAATGGAATTGACCATGGTATGGGAACTCTCTAGGCGCGCCGAGAGTACAGTTGACACTAGACACATCAGGTTGAACGATCCAAATCTATACTTGGCGTCGGTAAATTGCTTTGGCCGCGTCACGGTAACAACAATGAGAAGAGGATTTACTAGCTTGGATTAAAACGAGCTGACAGATCGATTAGCGAGCTTCCTTCCACCAGAAGTCAGTGATCACGCGAAGCCTTTTGGCCTAGCTGAATTGGTGTCAGTGTATACTTAAGCAAGAATAGACTTGAAGGTGAAGGTAGACTTGCTTGTTGATGCTGCTGACTTGGCCAGCTGTTGCATCAAATACAGGACTTGATAACTCTGAACAGGGGTGTCGAATTTCGGTCCAGTCTCAAACGACACCGTTCCAGAGGACATAAAATCAAGTCAAAGGGCTCAAGTAGTTTGAATCAAGTTCGCGTTAATCACTGGCTAGGAATAAGCGGAGTTTAAAGGCGATTCAAGCGGCTTCGGAGCAACCTGAGGTGAAGAATAATTTGAAGGTCCGACAACGATGCCTTGTTGCGGCGATTTACGAGTACATTCTCACGCCACTTCAGGCTGTCCCGATCCGAACTTGTTGAAGGCCTTTTCCTTTGAGCATCACTTTGGCCCTTACTTGACTTGTCGTCTGACCTCGTGCCATTGCATTTCCAGAGGATTTGCTTGCAGCAGTTATCTTTACACGCTCCATCAATCCAGGGGACGCCCCTGATCCAGTTCTAATTTATCCAAGTGATGGCAATCGACAAATTTTTATCAATGCACCCCCCGCTAACATTGCTCTGAAGTAGCTAGTTTCATTCACACCACGCCACTGACTTCGGCAAGGACTTCGGCATAGGCGCAATATGAGCGTAGGTGTGGGCTTCTGCTGGGTACCCGAATAGTTTTCGTCACATCAAACTCTCTAGCGCGTCAGCTGTCTCACTCCTGAATAGTTTCGTGAATTTCTCTTGCTCATTGTAGGTACATACCATCTTTGGTTATTACTTCATCTGTTGAATTGCTTGTCCCGTATTATCAGACGACTGCCGGGATCAACGAAAAAGAGAGACCTCTTATAAGATGACTCCCGCAATACAAATGCCTCACCAGGTACTCTGTCACTCCAAGTAACACAAACAACATCCATGCCTGAGATCCTTTCTTCCCCGGCCGTCGGCGCCGTTACTGAGGGGTTCGCTCCTGAGATTTTCGATGACCCCAAGACCGGTACGCTAAATGACCTTCATGCCGGACCACCCAACTTGACCAATTTTCTGGATTGTAGTTGGTCTGTGGCCTGTCGAACAGAGGATCGAGAAGATTGTTACTATCGAGACATTCTCCCAGCCGCCGCCGGTTTACGTCCCATTTTTGGGAGTCGTCGGTATCAAGATCACATACAAACTCCAGAACCAAGCTGAGCCCGCCGTCGTCACACATGGATCGATCTTTGGGAAATCTCAAATCTTTGAGGCCAAAGGTGGGGTCCCCGACTCTTTTTATACTTAACGCTGACTTGGCGTGAACCAGAGGATGAATACTTTGTAGGTATTTTTGGCAAGCTTTACGACAACTTCCCCGCTGGGAAAATTCGTGCCATCGGATTCCTTATGTTCAACAACTCTACTGGCGAAATTACCCCTTATCGTAAGTGATGCTTCCTTTTGATAAAAACGGATCAGTCACCCAGTGTTCAGCTTCCTTCCTGGACCTCCCTGATGCACCCCGTGAAGATCCTGAATTCCCTGTTCTGAGGCTTAAAGGTTTCACTAGTTTGGGCCTGCTTATTGGTTTCAGTGGCAGCGTGAGCGATGATGCAGCTCGTAAGCTATCCTCCCGATTTCAGATGGTATTTACTCAACGCCTCGCTTAGACTTCCTTGAGACGCTCTCGGTCTATAAGTATTCTCCGGGTTCGGGAGGCATCAACATCATATAACTTGGCTCCCGTACGTTCTTCGACTACTATGAACTGCATATATGTATTCCACAGATAGACCTTCAATATTCGAACTGCCAGCTCAACCTTGCCGAGTTTGTCTATTATTCTGAGGCTACCGTAAGGCATGACGTTGCCAAAGTACCAGGAGGGCCATGGCACAGCCTGTAACCTGAAGGCAATAATCTGAGCTACATAGGTCTTGCACATCTTCGCCATTCCTGTCCTCGTCTGCAAAGTTAGAGATCATGATCGATGTCAAAAGCATCAACGATACATATCATGGGAACTTTCTTTTCTTCTGCTTTGGCCCCGAGAGTGTGGTCGTGGGTTGGGGGACATCTGCGGTTCTGTTCGCCCCCGTTGCTGCTGTGGTAGTTCCTTTAAGTTCATTTTGGACATACTCGTATTTCCTTGTAAGTTTCGGCCAAGAGAACGCACTCAGAGCCACGCTGTTCGCTCTTACTCACTGCATCTGTGCGAGGTAGTTCGGTTCGGCAACTCCTTGCCGACATTCAAACCCAAAGGAGCACCGCCTAGTACTGTCAGATCGTTGTGAACCTCAAGTCGGGAACTGCGCAACCAACTCTCGAGGGCTCGACTTGCGCATGTGCTCCTCAAACTATTGATGCCCGACGAGACCCAGGAGTGATACCCGGCGCCTCTCCGTTTGACCTTCACAGCACTTTGATGACTTGGTGAGGGTGAAATAAGCATATATAGTCCTCTGGTGGGCCTCGATTTTAACTAACTGAAATTCTCAAACCTTGTAGCCTCTTCATACACACCATGTTTCGGTGAGTGTTCACTTATAACAACTCTTTAGAATGAGCTGATCCTCAGTGGCGCCATGGCCAATTGCATAGCTCCCTTTTGCCGTTCTTGGGCCTCGTCCCCCTCCTCGCAAACTCCCTGATCCTGAACAAGCCAATTCCAGGTGCCGGGAATTCCGACATCACCTCCACCGGGACCGCGCTCGTCTCCTGGGTCGCAGAAGCCAACGATCCTAAGTTTATCACGCTCGAGATCCAGAACAACGTCACGCTCGACTCTTGGGAGTTTGCGACGAATGTTGAAGTCGCTCTGGGGAACATTACACGCACGCTCGACGACGTCGGCGGAAAGTAAGTGGACCCGCGCTTGGTGTATGTGCGTTGGAGAGCTAAATGGGATACATAGCGACTCTTACTTCATACAGGCTGTGCAAGTTAGGTAAGTGCTTTGCTGAGGGTAGTCTCTGGAATGCAGGTCACTAACGGGAGTGTAGAAATCTTCTGAATGTTCTGGCCGAAAGCCCGTTGTTCACTGTTGTTGGAACATCGGTCGTCATCACGTAAGAGAGATGTTCTTATTAATCGACTTGACGGAGCATGACTATCTTCATAGTAACACCCCTTCGCCGACGCCGACACCCAAATAGACCTCGACAGCGTCGCATGCCAGCTGCACCTCTGCCGAGACTGGTGACCGCCATATGAGTTCTTGACGATAGAGGGCCTGTTCGAATTTTCACAATGTTTTAGCACATGTAGTAAATGGATTGTCACATGAAACGGTGGGATTTGCGCCTTTATAAATACTCGAGCTATCGCAAGTTCGGCATGTACAGTTACCCCAAACGGTCCAGCGCGCCACACTAAACTACTTTGTTGCTTCTAGGTTATTGCTCCGACAGCCATAACTCTTGCGCTGTCGAGAGTCGACGGTGACAAAAGCCGTCATTTCATTTGGCACAACTACCGGCCTAGTGCAGTCACACGAGTGAGCTCAAGCTTGAAACTTTTCGAGCCGATGTAGTCGTGGGATTCCCCATCAGGGGGTACCACTTTTTGTCACGCAAACTTTCGAAATTGTTTTTTCTTGACACTCGCCACGTTGGGCCAATACTTCGAACAAATTCCCAGCTGAAATCCTCTGTGGAGTGAGAAGGTAATATGGTATGACACCTCGAGGACGACAGCACTGCCTCTGACCGCTCTCTGATGCTGAGATCATGCAACGCCGGTTTCAAGTTGGATGACACCTTACCTCGAAAGCGTCAACGACACACCTTCCTTTCTACTTTGGGACCAGGATGTGATGAAAGTGATGAAAGGACCAATTTTCATTCTCAACTTCTCGACCTGCAACGGTTATATCACAGCCCCGTGCGCTCTTTTTGCTACGAGAGTCTGCTTCGGCCACTCCTCGCCCTTCCCTAATAGTTTCAGGTGACCCCTTGCCATGCTTTTGCACTGGATCACTTGACTGACAACACGGTTGTGGGCGACAGCTACTGGCACTGGCGACGAAGTCCAAAGGAATACAAGTCCGTTGAAGTCCCCGCTCTCAAAAATTCCTGCCAATTACCTGTATTATCGCATAGGTTGCCGTTCCTAAAGGAACACCTACCCTCTTCCACTGTTTTGAATTGTACCGTGTATATAAGAACGCCAACGTTGACAGAGCCTGAATTGACGCGCTTGAGAAGCGCAGCCCCGGACTTGCCTCCAACATCAAGGGTGATCAAATTGTTGATACCCGAGGAGGCCTCTATGTTTGACTTTGACAGCATCCAGCGTGGATCGTCATTGACAACTAGTATAAATATGCTTCTCCCAAATGTTACTGTGAGTGTTCATCAACAACTCTCTGCAAACATCCTCAGTGATAATGCGCAGCTACCTTATGTCGATCTTGGGTTTCCTTCCTCTCCTCGCCAACTCCCTAATCCTTAAAAAGCCAATTCCAGGGGCCGGGAACTCTGATATCACCTCTAACGGTACTGCGCTCGTCTCCTGGGTCGTAGAAGCCAACGATCCCGCCTTCATCACGTTTGAGATCCAGAACAACGTCACGCTCGACTCCTGGGAGTTTGCGACGAACGTCGATGTCTCACTGGGGAACATCACCCGTTCGTTGGAAGATGTCGGTGGGAAGTGAGTGCCAGGTTCGCGTTTGATGTCTGTGCTAAAGGACTGAATGACGGCACGTAGTGATTCTTACTTCATGCAAGCTGTGCAGGTTGGGTGAGTAGTTTGCTGATCGTGGTTACTTGAAATGCGAGTCGCTGATGGTAATTGCAGCAATCTTCTGAATGTTTTGGCCGAAAGCCCGTTGTTCACAGTTGTTGGAACACCAGTCGTCATCACGTAAGAAATGTATTTTCACTGTCGGCTTGAGCGGGGCATGATAACCTTCATAGGAACACCCCTTCGTCTACATCAACGTCAACGTCGAAATCGACATCTGCGCTACCTGTCAGCTTTACCTCGGTTTCTGGTTCCCTCACTTCCCCATCATCCCCTCCCACAAGCGCAACGCCTGCCGCAACCTCGACAGTCCCCAACGGTGCAAACAGGAAAGGCCCCATTATTGGCGGCTTGGTCGGGGGCATTACACTCGTACTGGTTGCCTCAGCCTAAACCAATAACCATCCCCAGCCTGGGCCGCCAGATCTAGAATAATGAAGAGTTGGGGGACCACTTCAAATTCTCATACTCACATTTTCAAATAAATAGCTCACCATATGAAATAGTGCAATATGATCCTTTCTACTCAAGTTATCCTGATACTGCGTAAAAATCTCACCCACCTATCCGTTTAATCCAGGATGAGAGAGCATGTCCTTGAAGCGAGCATCGAGTTCCATCTTGTTTAGCAGGCTCGTAGTACACCAATTCACGAGGTGATCCTTAAAGACTCCCTTAGGTAGTCAATGCAGCAGATCTGGTGTAATCTTTAATGGCTTCGAAGATTTTGCAGAAAGGGAGTCGAGCCCAGAAGGGAGGGAAGATGAGGAGAAGGCCAAGGTCGATGTACTGTGTAATGAAATACGAGTCATTTGAATAGAGCTTTTGTTGACCTGGCAATAATAGTCTCTCGGCGATCGCGTGGTGGAAATGTCTCGTGAGATCCACGTTCTTTTGGAGGAACCTTGCATAGCGGACACCGGTTTTCCATGCAACATGCAACAACGCATGGTTCAGGATAGTCGGCGACACACGTGGTGAGGATGGGCCAAACCCAATCATATCAGTGGATTCGGCGAGTCCTTGGAAGTGCATTCATAGGATGCGAAAGGTTCTGGAAGCTAGTTAACGTCGCTTATAGTGTGGCCGAAGTTCGGTTCGGTCTGAGAACCGACGTCTTTGGAGAGAACCGCGAACCGGACCGAGGCCCCCAAGCCCGAACCAGAACAAGAACCAGAACAAGAACCGAAAGAACCGAACTTTCAGTTCAGTTCGGTCCAAGAACCGGTTCGAACCGAGAACTGCAAAAGGGTAATAATAAAAATGACTTCGAGCGCTCATATAGCTACAGGACAGGGTTAGGATACGATAATAAGCTAGCTAGATTTTAATTCGTCCTCTCCGGCAATAACAATACCATGCTTGTAGCCATTCTTGAGTATTTGAAGAGCTTCAAAGGTCTCTGGCGAAAGTTGATTGCGCTGGAGTGTGTCAGTTTGTGCGCCACCTGAGAATGCGCGCTCCGCAGCAACCGATGAGCCCTGAATGGCTAGATAGTCACGCGCCATCCGTGCAAGTGTGGGATACTGCTGTGAATGAATCTGTAATGTGTCAGTATCTATTTCATAAGGTTTTAACAAATGTTACTTACGCCCCACCACACGACAGGATCTCTTGCACCCGGCACAAGTGGCGAGTTGAGATAGTCGTCGAGTTCCTTGTGCGGATCATATGCCGTGAACTCATTTTGAATGCGGGGCTTGATAGCCTCTTGAAGCCAACTTGAACCATATCCGCCGCCCTTCACTGGCAAACTTGGCACTGTGGTCCTCTCAACATCGGCAGCAGATGCTGGAGGAGGAGCACGCTTTGCGTATTCATCAAACTAGGCAATGTATCATTAGCACATTGTGAGGCACAACAAACAAAAGAACAACAACGTACAACTTTCTTAAATGATGTTAAGCCCTTCTCGTAATCGTCCTCGTCCCATTTAGC
>JABCKT010000098.1:0-62598 GCA_018858115.1 Tephrocybe rancida
CATTACTTACTTTCCTATACGTGTTTCCTGACTGTTTCACATAGCGATACCTTGTTCAATAGGTATTACAATATATATAGTCCATTCTTACACTGGCTGAGCGATACCTTGTTCAATAGGTAGTATTCAATGTAGGTCTAAAGATCCTCATAGATAAACAGGCGAGAAAGAGTCGTCTGCCTGTTGAGCTTTACATTTTGGCGCATCAAGGGATCCCTAGTTAAATAACATGGAGTAGGCGGCAGGGATACATTTGATGGTTTTGCGCCACTGTCATTGGGGGCTCCAGATGGGACAAAATCGCCTGGAGACTGTCAAATACATGTTGAGGAACTGGCAGAGGAGCAGTTGAGGACTCCGGTAGATCTATCCCCAGACAAAATTCGACCCTGAACGACTTTGCTATTCGCCTCAAAGACAGCGCTTTGCTACTCGACAATCACTACGCACACCGGTAGCTATTTAGTTATGTGCTGCCACTTTGTCACTCGAAAGGCATCCTCCGAGTACTCTATAAGGAGGCCGTACAGAAGTCACGGCGGGCCACCCCGACAGGCTTATCGCCACTCACTTTGAGCGATATTGTTACTGCCGATTGTGTTGCAATCTCTAGGATCGGTGAGCAGTCCATCGCTTTGAGTTATTTTTCTAACCAGGCCGACCCAGCTTCAGGCGTAATATGCGCTCGAGGATGAACTCTGTCGATAAGGTCTACAAGGGACGGATGTTGTATCAGTTGCATAACCATTTCCTTTAGCTACTTATGTTGATCATGATCATGGAATGTAGAAGACTCGACTCAACAGTTTGTCGCTAGATCTATCGTTCTCAAGGACGTATAAACCAGATGATTATTTTAACAAACAAATGAGGCAGGAAAGAAAGACGCAGGAGAATAACAAACAGCGAGCTGAGAGGATGGTGGGTGGCAGTAAACAAGGATGGATAGGTTAGATGGAATGATATGGACACTCGACGTGGCGCGATGCTGATATCATGGCGATGTGTATAAGAGAGCGAGAGACCCTCTGTAGTGTATGATGATGACGAGAGGATGAAAAAAGAAAATTTGACCGAAAACCGACTTGTTCTGAACCCTCAACTATGCGCTCCGTCCCAACTCGCCCTCTTCCGCTTGTTGTCATTTCTGAGCATGAGGCCTTGGGGACACACACCGCGCTCTGCCCTCGATGGTGGCTTTGCGACCTCGACAGCCCGCCCGTATTCGAAGCGCCGAGCACGCCGCCGCCAGAGAAATGGGCTTTCCCCCCACCCAATCTTGAACCTGGTCAAGGGCCTGTACCCGCAACGCCATCCTCATTCACGGCCCCACCTCTATTCATGCTTAGATTCCCTATAGCGGGCATATGCTGCCTCAGTCCCCCTGGTGGCATCGCCTTTAACCCGCCAACCGACGCTTGGGCTGGGCTTGCCCTGCCCGCACCTGCATCTGCGCCTCGGGGTTCCCGTCGTCGGTGTCACCCCCGCTCGCCTAACAGTGAAGGTCCAGGAACGACAGGTTGAGATTGTTCATCTCATCTGGAGGCATCGGGTGCGACTCAATATCGGTTCCTGTCTTAACCACGGCCAGATTTGGTTTGAATCCCAGCAACCAATGCAAACATATACATCCAAGCAGCTCCTAGTTCCAAAAACGACCTGCATAGCAGGTGTCTCGGAAAGCAGGAGCAACGGAGTGGGATGGGATGATGGCTGCGGGCTGTATGGGTGGCCGCATGATTGGACACGAGTGACGTAGCGGAAGGGCACCTTGTGAAGCATGTACATACAGTCATCGGTAGCGGGGCCTTGGATAGCGATGTGTATAGATCTGTGAGGATGTGTCATGTGTCAGTAGGCACTAGAATGTAAGAGCGGGATTATGACACACTTGAAATGTTCTCCCTCCCTGTATAAGAATTCTCTCTACACCTCGGCACTAATTTCCGTCTCCTAGCATCTCCTACCAATGTGAAAGGAATGAGGGCCCGGTGAAATGCTCGGCGGTGAAGACGTCGACGAGCAGAAGTTGTGGTTAGTTGTGGTCGCTTAATTTGGGAGTTGATATACCAAATCCGGTAATTTCCGTATTTTGATCAACGTACTGAACAACGACGACAACAGTCTCAACACGAACCGCACAGAAAATCTGATAAAACCACAGAAAAAATGTGACCCAGTGAGTGTTATACGACTTTAATTCTGAGACCATAGTGCATCAGCAGAGTCCGGGCTCGAGGGCTTTGACAAGGCTTGCGGAAGGTGAAATCGAGCCCTAGGCTTTCGTGCGCTCAGCGTATGGCCCGGCTTCGTCGGCTCAACCAGGGCTCGGCTCACGGGGGCTCGGGGCCACAAACCCGCCCGTGCAAATCATCGCCATTCCTTGTCACTTCCCTTCCCTTTCTTTTCACTCGACCATTATGAGCTCTGACTCCGAACTGGATAATAGTCCTAATTCTGGAGGCGGTTATGCACCTGGACACGAAGAAGGCGGAGGTAATCCTGCACCAGAACACGATGAAGACGGATACAATCCCGCACCTGAACACGATGAAGGCAGAGGCTATCATACACCTGAGAGTGATCTTGATCCACTTACTCACCTGAAAACAATGCTGATTCACCTGTAGAACAACCATCGATCTACAAACGGAAGAAGGCGCTGCTCGTTGTAATCAGCTATCGTGGAGGGGATCCGGAACATGTGCTTACTACTCTGAAGGTTTTGGAGGTTTTAAAGAACTACCTTAAAGAATGTAAGTCTTGATACCGTGACCCTTATGCCAATTCTCACTGTTTCCTCATACTGTAGGCCGCGGATACAATGAGAATGAGATTACTGTGTTATCTGATGCCGACGACACACCTGAGTTCTTGAAACCTTACAAGAAAAACATTGTGGGCCTTTGAAGGAGTTTTCCCTGCCTACATTAGTGATTAACTCAGTTTTTTTTGCTAGATTCGAGAAATGAAAAGATTCTATGAAGGCCAGGAAAACGGGGACCACTTCTTTTTCTACTGTGCGTCTGTGTACCCAGAACAAAGTCTGCGCAGCTGAGAATCTTGACTGAACTAGTTGCTGGCCACGCATTTCAGACTGATGCTATATCAGACACAAATGAAGAGGACAATAAGGATGAGAGTACGTATCTACATAACCTCTGTTTTCTACCAGATCCTAATCTAATTCCTGCTATTCAGACATGGCTGTTCTAATTCAGGATGGGGAGACTCCGCCTCTAAGTCAGGATGGGAAGACTCGTCTTCCTTATATGCCAATCATAGACGATGTCAGTACGGGATCCACAGATGTATAACAATACTCATGCTCGTAATAGGAAATCAAAAAACTACTGGTCGATGCCTTGCTGCGTGCCAGCACTCTTGTGGTAGGCTTCATCCCTCTGCGCATGGAAATCTTGTTTGAAAGGGGGTCACTTCACACTAGGCTATCATAGACGCATGTCATTCGTGCTCAATGTTGGGTATATCCAATGCCTTTGATGTTTAAACATTCGATGCTGATCATCCACCTCCCAGATCTTATCCACCACCGTTGTAACGAGTTCGGAGAGTTGGACAAATCTGGGTTACGTGAGTCTTCATCATGATTAACATGTCCCAAGTAATAAGCTGAATGACACCGCTTACACGATGTAGTGCGCTTGAGTGGGTCCCAACATTGATTGCCCTTCAGGAGCGCTGAGCTGACAGCATGAGTCGTCAACAGCAAAGGAAGACCGGTTGCGTAAACCCTTGGATCAGGATGCAGTGATCGCAAGAGGAATCGAGTCGACAACAAGAAGTCTTCCAGAAACACAGGTGGATAAGAAAATGCATTTGTGCCCAGGCAACTGTATCCGCCCAGATGGTGAGGATGCAAACAACATTGTGCGTACATCTCCCACAGTGCCGTCGCTGGTGCTACCTTTGAATGGCACTCCAAAGATATGTATTACAGCCTGCAGAGATCACGAGGAAACATTTGAGTCCGAGGATGAGTCTATGACAAGGGTGAGTGTCGGGTAGGTTCCCCCCTGCATCCGTAATCATGACCATTTCATTTCTTAGCACTTGGTAGAACTCCTTGGTGCGTTCTCGCTTCCCCTATGTGATGCAAGGGATATAACTAATGGACCGTGGCAGAGGTCCTTGGTCCTCCTGGCGCCTCTCTCAGGGACATAATGCACGATCTGACAATGTACGTTATCCTTGGTATCCACTTGCTTACAAGAACTCAGCTTCTTGGACTAGGATCAGGAATTTAGTTCGTGCGCCTAAGGGAAAGGAAGAAGGGAAGCCACAGGTGCGAACCTCCAGGGCCATTTCTAAGGACGACCCTACTGAGTTCAGATATGGATATCATAATCCCAGTTGTCAAGCCGCGTCCCCACTGTACGTTCCCAGCGAAATACTAGACGTTGATTGTACTAACATGGTGTCAATCCAGGACATGGACCAACTCCTGCTCATATAAGCCACCTCTGCTTTCGGGCAAGTCGGTTTGCGGAAATTATATCGACGAGTCATATAATCACATTCGATATCTACCAATGAATATTAAAGTATCATTCTTAGATATCTAGACTAGAGTAGGATTTAGTCTAATTTTCGATGCGCGCCTTCGGCGCTACCTTACTTTCCTATCTTTCTTTCTTAACTACCTTCTCCCCCTACTACGAACACCGTAGTATAAGAAGCTTTTATTAGCTATTTTAAACACAACTAGACTTAATCGTGTTACCTCTCGGTTTAAAAACCTCGTGTGCCGTCGCCTTCGTCTTTACCAGCCGACCATGGCGTCACATATTTTCAACACGGATCTCCAGACGCCGACTGTATCCCTCATCGTATATATAGATTTTAAGTCAGTTTTATATCCTCTCCCCCATGCCTTTCATTCTGTTGGTTACATAGTGGCGTATCTTTCATGGACCACTCTATCTGTGGCTCAAATGTAAAATCTTGTCCACCTTCATGACGATCCTGGAGCCCTTCGGTGCTGTAGCCTGGTTTCAAAACAATGGCTACCGTGCTGCAGACACTACCTTATGGCTTACTTCGTCATAAATCCAGCCGACAAGGTCTACTTTCCGGAGCCCACCCTGCCGCATATACGGAATATGTTCACAACCTCCTTAACCATGTGAAAGGTGGGTACATCTCCAGAGATATCGGCCCCAGTATTCTACCTCGGTCAGGAACCTGTACATAACACGCTCCAAGATGGGATCTTCCAACGGGATCCACCTTTCTTCGTTCATCACTTCCATGAATATCACCTCGAAATCTCCAATTGCGAAACATCAAGTTTGGCAGTTTCAACGATTTTGAAGTCAACTTGATCGGATCTCTTCCTAACTGCATATCCCTCACTCTTGTAGTGTCGATGGCCCAGCATCCGAGTCAATACGTATAAACCAGATGATTATTTTAACAAGCGAATGAGACAGGAAAGAAAGGGGAGGATAACAGACCGCAAGTTGAGAGGATAACGGATAACAGTAAACAAGGATGGGTAGGATAGATGAAATGATATGGACACTCGACGTGACGCGATGCTGATATAATGACGATGTGTATAAGAAACCGAGAGAGACCCTCTGTAGTGTATGATCCGGTGATAGAGAATGAAAAACTGAAAAACTGACCAGAAACCAATGTGTTGAACCCTCAACTATGCGCTCCGTCCCAACTCGCCCTTTTCCGCTTGTTGTCATTTCTGAGCATGAGGTCTTGGGGACACACCGCGCTCTGCCCTCGATGGTGGCTTTGCGACCTCGACAGCCCGCCCGCATTCGGAGCGCCAAGCACGCCGCCGCCAAAGAAATGGGCTTTCCCCCCGCCCCCCGATCCTGAACCTGGCCCCGGGCCTGTGCCCGCAACGCCATCCCCATTCACGGCCCCACCTCTACTCATGCTTGGATTCCCTATAGCGGGCATATGCTGCCTCAGTCCCCCCGGCGGCATCGCCTTTAGCCCGCCAACCGACGCCTGGGCTAGATCCAAGGCTTGCCCTTGCCGCACCTGCATCTGCGCCTCGGGGTTCCCGCCGTCGATGTCACCCCCGCTGGCATAATAGTGAAGGTCCAGGAACGACAGGTTGAGATTGTTCATCTCATCAGGAGGCATCGGGCGCCAGGTATACGTGTCGTTCGGGAGGGGCGTGAGGAGGTACGCTGGTAAAGCAGGCGGAGGCATCGGCGAAGACAGGACACTGTTGCTCCCCTGGTCCGCAGGTGAAGGCGAGGGGGTGTCGTGTCCGAAATACATCCCTGGGCCACTGGGGGATGTTGGCTGTAGAGGCGAGGAGGGGGAGAGCGATAGCCCCTGTTGAGGTTGTAGGGGAGATAGGTGACCACGGGCCTCAGACGGAGGCACCGATATCGAACGGGCGTTCAGCGCCCCATGGTAGTTCCCGAACATAGACTCCGATGCCCTACGTACGCCCGCGACAGTGCCACGAGAGCGTTGTATGTGCGGGGTTCCCGGCGGCGTTGCATGCGGCTCATCGTCGTCCTGATCGTGCGCCGAAAGGTCTACAAGGTCGTCCAAGCTAAACTTCTCCTGGACCCCATCATCCTTCCCGCCGAGTTCCTGTGCAGGCGCGTCCATCTTTCCGGGCGCCGGATCATCCTGTGCCATCCCCGCGTCCTCATGCGTGCTGTCATCGAGTGTGATGCCCGTGAGCTCGATTTCGTCGATCCCAGGGAGCGCGAGCTGCATCGGGTGTATCCCGGTCGACTGCGAGATCCCCGACAGCCCAAGCCCGGCCGTCCCGTATCCCCCGAAGCCGCCGGCCCCACTGCCTCCGTTCGCACCGCCCCCATAGCCTAGATAGCTTGGGTGGTGTGGATGCTGTGGCTGGTGTGATCGCGCACCGAAGATAAGATCTCCGGCGTAGTTCGAATGGTGCGTAAAGCCGCGGAACCCACTCGGGGGGAACATCTCGTCCGAGAACGTCGAGTGCGTGTCGCCAATGCCAACTTCGGAGGAGAAGTCGTGTGGGTTGTAGCTGGGTATGAGGTCGTATCGATCGAGCACACCGTGGTTGAGGTGGCTGAACGAGAAGGGGGACGCGGGGGAGAGGGGCCCGTCGGCAGGGTAGGAAGATGAGGAGTTGTTACTGTGGGCGTCAAGGCGCGGGTTTGCGGAAAACCAGTCGTGGGCACCCCATGCTGATTTGCCGATCATGCCGCGCGGGATAGCAGGCGAGTGGGCGAGTGAGGAGGAGCCGCTCATGAGGAAGTCGGCGGAGAGGTGGGAGGAGGTGGGAGAGCCTGCCGCAGTGGACCATGCATGGTGTGAATGGGTAGGGGTGTTGGCCCCAGACGACCAGTGCTGCGACTGGCTGTCCATTTCGTTAGTGGAGTATTGCGAACGACGTTGTGAGCCAGGCATGAAGTCGGGGATGCTGAGTGGATCAGAAGATAGCTGATCGAAGGTGACCATCTCCATTTCGTCGTCGTCCGTGTTTGAGAAAGATTCTCGTGAAAACACTGCAAGCTTTTTCGACCGCGAAGTAGATGTAGAGACATTGTCGACGAAGACAGGGGTATGGGGTGTTTTGAATACAGAGTCAGCATCTTCTTCGCCGGCAGAGCTTTCGTCGTCTTCAGAGCCGGCCGTGCTTTGGGGAACACTCTTTGTGCCCCCACGAAACAGGCTCTGGCTAGTGTGCGCTCTTCGTCGGCTCCTCACTGGCCCTGTGGTGCTCATTGCAAGTTGATCATCAGTGGCTGCGCGTACAGGCAGTGCCTGTTCGTCCGTCATGAGCCTTTTCTTCGACGCGTTGCGAGGTTTGTAGCCAGCAGCCTGGTAAAGCTCAGGAAAAGCATTTCTGAACCTATCCCGAAGATCGGTCGAGCGTCTGCCTTGCTCGCGGAAAACAGGGTCCTTAACAATGGTAGCCCACACTGTCCCGTGCTTCTCGTAGCCGGCCTTAAGCGCCCTGTCCTCCTCCTCGGTGAACGGCCGGCGCTTCTTGCTGCGCGTCTTTTCGAATAGGGAGGAGCCGTCGGGAAGGGTAGAACGGACCTTGCTGGATAAATGCGTGCGCGCGTTAGGGTAGTGTTCCTTGTAAGCATCCGGAAAATATGTGCGAAATCTATTACTTGTCAGCGGCTAATTCCAATATCAAAATTACGCCGACATACCGGTCTTTGAGATCCACAGGCGACCGATTATCAAATTGAAGTGAGGGGTCACTGAGAATAGTCTTCCAGTTGCCTACACCATGCTATGGTCGAGATAAACACGTTAGTCCCTAAGCATTGGACTGATAGTACTTACACGATTGCACCCCGCAACGAGCATCTGCGTCTCCTCGTCACTCCATTTCTTCCTCTGTTTCTTCTCCTGGTACGGCTCACTGTCCGCTCCGTTCGTCAGTTTCCGCATCTTCCCTCGCTTTGCGGGCGTCATGCCTTCAGTCTCAGGCACATGGGCATCCAGCCCAGTATCATCGCGAAAGTTCCATGCCTGCACGACCCGCGGCGACGACGGAAGCGCGAGTGATACCCGTCTTTGCTTTAGAGGTGATGGTACAGAAAATGTCGAGGATGACGCTGGGAATGGCGCCTTGAAGGAGAAAGTCGAAGTCGATGGGACCTGTACAGCGTTGTCAGGCGCTTCTCTGCTAGGAGCCATGTGTGTGACTAGTTGAAAGTGTTAGTTACAGACACCGAGATAGTGATAAAAGCATAGGGTACGCACGGAAATTCCGAAATGAAAGGCAAGAGGCGCAAGGACTGTGGATATGTGGTACAGGAAACTGCTGAATCCGTTCGGGTTTTGTTATAATGTGACTATAATTATGTCACTACAGCTTAAGCTGTCCTCTCCACTCCCTTTCCTGTTCAAAACAAAGCCTTTCGGGCTGATATAACCAGAATTTGAGGGGAAAAGAGGAGGAACGAAAAGGAAAAGGAGGACCAGCACGTTGTTGTGAATGGCAGCTATGCTTGCCCCCATTTGGAAAACACGCGACGCTAGCCGATGCCGCATGTAATGCCAAGCTGCCGAACTTGTCAGGTCCAAGAAAACATGTAAATTAGGTGGTGGTAAAGCTATACATAGTTGAATTTTACAACAAGGACTACAATGAATACGCGTACAATATCAGAAGTAAACTCATTATACGTTGGATCGTCGTGATGTCTCTTTTCAGCTCAAAAAGTGGAGATGATCATGATAAAATACAGACATTTAGAAGATCAAACTCCTCCAGAACCCACAGCATGATGCACTCCACGTTGCCTCCTCGGATACCCACGCCAAATGCCTGAGCTTGTTTAAAGGAAGGTAGCTCTTTGGGTAATCATCTACTACGCTCTTCAAGTTTCACGGCCACTTTGATTAAAAACATAGGGGCGGGGACCTCGACTGACCTCGATCGCTGAAGAGGCAACTTGGGTGGGGGTGGTTATTGGCGTCACTGGAAGCTCCAATGTTTCTGGGAAATAAGCGAGGCGGCTTGTGATCCATTTTGCAAACTCGAGAAAATCATCTATAACTTGCCATCGATGGATGATCAAGGAGCTGATCCTGCGGAAGGTCCGGACATGTGCTTGTGATTGCTTGCTAGAGAAAGTAATGTGACGGTGTCAAGTTATATGTCGGAATAACTTTAAACAAGTTCCGTCTCGGAGCGCTTCAGGAACTGACGGCGCGTGTCTGCTGCCTATATGGAGTCCTCTGGATAATCGATTGGGGTCACCAGAACCGTCATAAGTGTAATCAGCCTACAGCATTCCAACTGTCAGAACATGCGAAGGCAAAAATTGTGGCGCCATCACATGCCTTTTAAAGAACTCCACGCCAATCGAGAGAGCAAGCAGAACTCAAGTTGAGATGCGAAGAAAAGCCTTGAGGAGATAAATTTTATTTCGAAAAACGGACCCAACAGTTTGATCGCAAGTGAGCGCTAGTGAGCAATCAGTCAGGTTTTGTGTGCTTGACAAGTGTTTGATGACCGAGAGAAGAACATCCTGAACCACATACTTTGAAAGCCAAAATAGCAATAAAATGGTAAGCAATATACGTCAAGCATCGTCAGCGACGGACAGGCATAACTGGCGTCCCCAGAATTATTTGATCGCTTTCGTTCCGTTCAGCGCCTCTTCCCGTTCTCTCCTCTCCCGCCTCCGCTTGACGTCCCAGTTGTACACCCGAGCGGTGTTGACCTCCATGATCGTCAGCTGCTCCCTCAAAAACTCGAGGTCCTCGACAGTGTTATCCAGACTTGTTTGCGCAGCTTCGAGTTTCGACTTCAGAAGTGTTACCGCGGCAGGGATTTTGTATGACAGCATCACGTTTGCCTAAAGCAATGTCAGTCGATGTTGCAGTGAGACCTTGGAAGAATGAACATACGCCGAGCCAGAGGTACACCGTGTCGGTCTCCTCCAATTCCGCCTCAGCAAAGAGGGTGTCGTTGAGCTCAAACGTGGTCTTTAATGGCTTTTGAGGTGTATCATCATCCAAATCATCTTCTAGGCCATCCTCATCATCTCCAGACGACTTGTTCTTGCCTTCCTACCGCGATCCTTCAGATTTCCATCCAAGCCAGCATAAAACAAGGAATACTCACGCGTCTTTCTTGTAGATACTCAACCATATCCAAAGTCTTCTTGATATCGGGGATCTTCTCCTCTAAGCTCTGCCGCCGTTGCGCGAGGTTACTGTCCATGTACCGGTATTTGCTGTCCTTTCGTTTATTACTTGAGCGTTACGCGCTAAAGGGGTTCAGGGAGGGCGTACGCTAGTGCATCTTGGAAACTTTTGAGCGTTCCTTCGACTTCACCGTCTGGACCGCCGAGGTATTCCTCGACATTTGCCTATCGCGATCCGCGTCAAAGCCTTGTCTGCACAGGAAATAAAGTCCCACTTACCACAAAGGGGGCTTTTGGGATGCCTCTGGGGTTCTTTTCGCTGGAAAAGACGGTTTGAGAGGCCATGTTCACGGTGTTCGGTCACAGGAGTCGTTCTCCATTTCTACGATCATCGTAGTTGCGGAGATGGCCGAAGCGGAGTTCGAGCCCTCGGTAATATAAAATCTTTATTTTTTCATCTTCTCAAGATTTCTCTCAGGTCCGTGTTTCTCTTTTCCCGTTGCTGTCTAATTTCCTAATCGTTGTACGTACAGGAAGCGATGTCGAGGCTTATTGTGAAGAATTTGCCTGCGTACGCGACGCCTGCGCGGTTACGGGAACATTTTGAGCAGAAGGGAGGGCCTGGAGGCACTTTGACGGATTTTAAGGTCGCGCTCAAGCAGGATGGCACTTCGAGGCGGTTTGGCTTTATTGGGTACAAGACTGAGAAGGAGGCGCTTGTTGCGAAAGAGTGGTTCGACAGGACGTTCATTGATTCGACAAGAATCAGCGTGAACATCATTGAGGTTAGTTTTAATATTTTTCCGATAGGTTTTTATTTTGACTATTGATTGTAGGGTGCGAAAGATGCTCCTGCACCTCGACCCAACAAGCGGCCGCGACTAGGTCCCTCACCGTCTGACGCCACTTCCACAAACACCACAACAAAAACACCTACCTCCACCGACGAGAAACTCAATACCGATGAGCAACTCGACGAATTCATGAAGGTTATGCAACCTCGCAACAGAAAAGGCCCACTATGGGCTAACGACGCGCCCTCAGAAGCACCGGTTGTTCCAGTGGCAGAGCCTGAAGTCGTGGAGGACGTGCCAATGGCCGACGAGACTATCTCTGATCTTGAGTGGATGAAGCGGCGGATGGGGAGCACCGTGGATGTCATAGAGAAGGCGTTTGAACAATCCGACGACGAGGATGGCCCGTCCAAACCCGTTCAGTCTATAGTACGTCTGACTGTCTCTCTTCAGTGACTTCAGATGTTGACCTTGCATTTTTGTTTGCAGCCACCGCAACCACATACCAGCGAGCCAGAACCACCTAAGAACCCAACGATCGAGACAATACTTCAGACCGCCCGTCTCTTCGTCCGCAACTTGGCGTTCTCATGCACCGATATTGATCTCCAAGAGCTCTTCAGCCCCTTTGGCGAAATATCTCAGGTGAGCTTCTTTTGCTTTGCCCCGATCCTTCGCGTTAGTTCGCGTTGGGCCGCGATGACAAAATATATAGGGACATCAGACACTTACAAGTGAATGTTGATCCACTTGGAATCCGATAGTAGAAAACTTTCTGAGCCTCCGTTTTTCCTGCCTTCTGCCTTACGCAAAACCTTTACTGACCTACATCTTTCCCTCCAGGTAAATTGCATTCCTATTCATTCTGTGATGAACAACTTTTAGGGACATCAGACCTTCGGGAATGTTGACCCTCAGGGAAAACCGATAGTGAAACTTTTCTGAACTCTTCAGTTGTGTCATATCGTCTCTAAACATTTGCTGACTGTTCTTTTTTTCAGGTGAATATTATGTCTTTTTATATCGATGATGAACAATCTTTTAGGGACATCAGACCTTCGGGAATGTTGATCCTCAGGGAAAACCGATAGTAGAAATTTATTCTGACCTTTTTCTTTCTCTTCCTCTTACAATTTTATTTTCGTATAGCTGACTTCATCTCCCAAGGTCCACATACCCACCGACATTACCACGAAGCTGCCGAAAGGTGTTGCTTATGTCAAATTCGCATCACCGACTTGCGCCGTCGCGGCATACGAGGCCCTCGACCGAAAGTCTTTTCAGGGCCGTCTCATCCACATCTTGGCTGCCGTCGATCGAAAGGGTAAGGTCGAAGTTGAGGAAGGCGAGGGTCGTAAAAAGACGGTGAAGGAGGATAAACAGGCGAAACGCAAGGCTATGGCTGGCAAGGAGTTCAATTGGAGCATGCTTTATATGAATGTTCGTACACTATACCATACAATCATTTTGTTCAACGAGACTCATGGTGCCCACAGAGCGACGCCGTCGCATCGTCCGTAGCGGATCGTCTGAACATAGATAAGGCCTCTATCCTCAACCCCGAGTCGGGCGACAACGCTGCAGTCAAGCTCGCCCTGGCCGAAACGCACATCATCCACGAGACCAAAGCCTACCTCGAGTCCCAGGGCGTCTCCCTCTCCTCTTTCGCCTCCCGCGCCCGCTCCGACACCGCCATCCTTGTCAAGAACATCCCTTACGGCACGTCATCTGAGCAGATCCGCGAGCTCTTTGAGCCACATGGCGAGCTGAAGCGCGTCCTGGTCCCGCCCGCGGGGACGATGGCCGTCGTCGAGTTCGAGAGGGCCGACGAAGCGCTGAAGGGCTTCCGTGCCGTCGCCTACAGGCGCCTAGGCAACTCCGTCATCTACCTCGAGAAAGGACCACAGGAAATGTTCGTCGAAGGCGCCGTCGCGGGGCCCTCGACTTACGCCCTCCCCGAGAACTCGGTGTTGCGGGGCAAGCGTATCGCAGAGCAGGAGCTCGGGGACGTCGAGGCGGAGTACGCAGACGGCGAGGAGGGGGAACAGTCCATCGCGGGCGGCGCCACGCTCTATGTCAAGAACTTGGCGTTCTCGACAACGCAGGAGAGGCTTACGAAGAGCTTCAGGCATCTGCCGTCCTTCTCCTTCGCGCGGGTGCAGACAAAGCCGGATCCGAAACGACCGGATGGGGCGAGGCTCAGTATGGGGTATGGGTTTATTGGGTTTAAGGATGCGGAGGGCGCGAAGAAGGCGCTTGGTAGCTTGCAAGGTTTTGTGCTAGATGGGCATCAACTGCATGTGAAGTTCGCTGGGCGGGGCGTGGAGGAGGAGACGAAGGGGAAGGCTTCGGTGAAGGGAGGCAGTCGCACGACGAAGATGATTGTGAAGAATGTGCCCTTCGAGGCGACGAAGAAAGATATCCAGGCTCTCTTTGGGTGCGTTGGATCTTATACTATCCAGCCTTCTTCACCTGAACTAACCTTTGTCCAGATCACACGGCCACCTCAAGTCGGTTCGCCTGCCCAAGAAGTTCGATTCTCGGACTCGTGGGTTCGCGTTCTTGGACTTCGTATCAAGAGCCGAGGCGGAGAATGCATATGCGGCGCTACGACATACACATTTGCTTGGCAGACATTTGGTCTTCGAGTGGGCGGAGGAGGCCGAGCAAGATATCGACGCGCTCAGGAAGAAGGCGGGAGTTGGCTACGGGGACGGGAAGCTGGTGCCTGGGAGGAAGCGGAAGATAGATATGGGGAAAACTGGGGAGGAAGACGTCGAGGATTTAGAGGTTTGATAGTCCTGTATGGTCGCTACATTCACTCTCGACATTACTTGGAGCAGGAGCTCTGGCTCTCCCTTTTCTTTCTCACTTCACCGAAAACGAAGGGTGGCGAACGAGACACACCCAAGGTACAAACATAATCATGTAACGTACTCCGCGCTCCGCACCGACTTCAACGTCACGCTTGCGGCACCTGTGTGTCCGCGCTGCGAGGATGTGGTGCATTCAAAGGTAGAACGCACACGCGCATGGGTACAAAAGTAAACTACCTAGTGGGCAAGGATTGTGGCAGAAGGAGTGACGGAAGGAGTGACGGCAGCGCTGCTGCTGTTGTCGTACAGGGCGTAAACTCGTGCATCGAGCATGCGGATGGACGTTTGTGTAACTTGCCGTTGGAAACGAATTTCAATCTGATCCTCGTCCGAGTCGTCATCTTCTTCAAAATCTCTGGGTTCTGCGCCACCTGCCATGTATAAAATGTCACCCAACCACCAGTGTAAGTGGAACCAGGCAGGATCCAGTGTAGGCACGGGGCTGTTGGGGCAGTCGAGGAGCAAGGCCTGCCCATCGAGGTGCGTTCCCTGACGTTCTGGGATATCAACGTTGACCAGCAGACTTCCGAGAACCTCCATAGCAAGAGTCCTGCGGGACTCCCGAATGCGCATCACCATCTAACACAAATAAGTCTATAAGATGCTAGTTGTAGGTACGTTTTCCATTACTCACCGTCGCGTCGTCATCTGACTTTATCAGAAATCTGATATTGAAATCTGAGAAGAGGCGATGTATCAATAAGTTTAACAGCAGAGCATTCTCTGGAGTGTCCGGTGTGCTTGATGGGAGTGTGACCCCGAAATGTTCACTAAGTAGGCAAGCAAACTGCAGTACAACAGGGAAGATTCAGGGGTTGATTATAAATAAGATGACGCGGACAAACGTTTGTGCGTGGCAGCCATGGAATACCATGAGCAACTTCTTCGAGAGGTCCTCTGGTATTTCCCACAACACCAGGTGGTCGTACAATAATGTCCCCATCACTATCATTCATATCCAAGGTGCCGCTGATTTTACAGCAGTGTTGGTCACGATCGGCAACCTTTTTTATGCAAAAATGTTATGTCACCAACTTCTGCAAACAGGCTATCGGGGGGATATGGGGGACGCACTTTCATTCGAACGGAGGGCGACCTGTTGACATGCCCACCTGCGCCAATAGTGACAGCTGGGCTTGCGGTCTTGGTTTGGGCACGGGCTGAGCGGTTTCAAGGTCAATTACATGGCATGAACAATGCTCGGGAGAGACTCGCCGTCCTCAACGAGTGATTGAATATTAGATAGTGTTCGAATAAATGTTTTGACTTCGCCTCGGCGAGCAGTTCTTGGATAAAACGCCGTTGTGCTGCAATCAACCACGCCGCTTGCGAATCCAAGTTCGTGTTTCGTATGACGGTGGCGCGGGGGACAAGGACACAAGCCTTGAGAAATTTCTTGGAATATCCAATTTCTTCTGGAGTGGATTCCCGTGGCGTTGCTGGGGTCGCTTTTCTGGGCCTGTATACAGGTACGGGAGCATTGTCTGTGTAGTTGTAGTTATCAATGGTGAAGAAGGCTAAATGGATTAATACAGGGAGGGTGAGGTGTATACGTTCGAGGGTCGTTGGTCCCTGAAAATCGAAACATTCGATAGCGCTGGCAAGATCTCCTCGTTCCGTATCTGTCAAAGGCGGTGGTGCGGTTGGGATTGGGACAGGATATTTCATCGAGAAATTTAGGGAGGTCATGCCACGGTCAGGTCCAGAAATAGAATCCATTGCAAGGCCAGATGACGTCACGGCTACGACCTCCTGTTCAATATCAACGTTTAACTTGTTAGCCTCGACCAACTAAATTGTAATCTTCCACAATATCCCTACCATATTTCCCGATGAAGTATCCTGTCCCAATCCCAACCGCACCACCGCCTTTAACAGATACGGAACGAGGAGATCTTGCCAGCGCTATCGAATGTTTCGATTTTCAGGGACCAACGACCCTCGAACGCATACACCTCACCCTCCCTGTATTAATCCATTTAGCCTTCTTCATCATTGACAACTACGACTACACAGACAATGCTATCGTACCTGTATACAGGCCCAGAAAAGCGACCCCTGCAACGCCACGGAACGCCACTCCAGAAGAAATCAAATATTCCAAGAAATTTCTCAAGGCTTGTGTCCTTGTCTCCCGCGCCACCGTCATACGAAACACGAACTTGGATTCACAAGCGGCGTGGTTGATTGCAGCACATCGGCGTTTTATCCAAGAACTGCTCACCAAGGCGAAGTCAAAACTTTTATTTGAACATTATTTGGTATTGTATTCACTCGTTGAGGACGGTAAGTCTCTCCCGAGTCCCGCTATTGTTCATCCCACGTAATTGACTTTGGAACCGCTCAGCCCACGCCCAAACCAAGACCGCAAGCCCAGCTATCACCATTGCGGGCGCCAGAGCGAGTAGGCACACCGGCAGCCTGTCGCGCTCTGTTCGAACGAAAGTACGTCCTCCATATTTCCGATAGGTTTGCAGTTGGTGGCTTCACATTTTTGCACAAAAAAGGTTGCCGAACGTGACCAACACTGCTGTAAAATCAGCGGCACCTTGGATACAAATGATAGTGGGGACGTCGCACGGCTACTTAATCTTGTGAGAAATGCCAGAGGACCTCTCGAAGCTGCTCGCGGTACTCCATGGCTGCCACGCACAAAGGTTTGTTCGCGTCTTCTTATTTATGTTTAATCGACCTCTGAATCCGAGTCTTCCCTATCGTACTGCAGTTTTTTGGCCTACTTCGTGATCACTTCGGGGTCACACTCCCATCAAGCACAACGGACATTCCAGAGAATGCTCTGTTGTTACACATATCACTACATCGCCTCTTCTCAGATTTTGAGATCGGATTTCTGATGAAGTCGGATGACGACACGACGGTGAGTAAGGGAAAACATCCTTACCACTAGCATCTTGACTTGTTGTGTTAGATGGTGATGCGCATTCGGGAGTCCCGGAGGACTCGTGCTATGCAAGTTCTCGCAGGTGTGCTGCCCAACGTCGATATCCCAGATCGTCAGGGAACGCACCTCGATGGGCAGGCCTTGCTCCCCGACTGCCCCAACAGCCCCGTGCCTGCACTGGATCCTGCCTGGTTCCACTTACACTGGTGGTTGGGTGACATTTTCCACATGGCAAGTGGCGCAGAACCTAGAGATCTTGACGAAGACGACGACTCGGACGAGGATCAGATTGAAATTCGTTACCAACAAGAAGTCACTCAAACGTCCATCCACATGCTCGATGCATAACTTTACGACCTGTATAACAACAGCAGGAGTGCTGCCATCACTCCTTTGCCATAGTCCTTGCCCACTAAGTAGTTAATTTGCATATCCATGTGCATGCGTGCGCGTACTCTTACATATTAAAGCTGGTGTCGTGTTGAGGCAAACGATTTGTCCCCAGACAAAAAAGTATATGTACTCTTGCACACCCGCGAGTATTGCTGTCGATTTTACTACATGTACACATTTTCACCGCGTCGTACAAGGGTCAGGTCTACTTCGTTGTAATGTAATTGTTGGCCTCTTTACTTTCTGTTTAGGGCGGGGGAAGTCAGGCTAACAGTTAGACCCTTGCCGCCAGCCCAGTACCAGAAAGCTCCTCCCTAGATTGAGACGAAAGGAATATGAGTAGGAGAGAGTTGGAGGGAACACGAGATACGTATTCGATGCGGAGAAGAGTGTTGAACTCGGAAGTCCACGTCGCCGAGAGATCGATGGTTCTAGGCTCCAGATCCGCCAAGATATCAAAAATATTGTCTTCCACATTTTCCAGCCTTTGTCCCAAGCCCCATCGTGAGTGTACTAGGTATCGAAAACGTGCTGTAAGACTGGTAAGTTCTTTGAGCCATCAAACTCGGAGCTCTCCGGATTCCTGTCTGCTGTGTCGACTAAGTATTGGGTAAACATGTGAGTGCCAATCAAAATCCTCCGACTCAGCCGAGCTCGGTGTCGCAGACGATCCAGAAGTTGTTTTGACAGCGACGCGTTTTGACGCCCTCATTGTACGGGAAAGCAGGTTACTGGAGCACCTTTTGCCCGCGATCCTTCATTTGACATGTCGTTGCAAGTTGCAAGTTGAAGCAGTTCGTAAAGGGCTTCGATAAGGTCTGAAATCTTCGCTTTCTGCCTCGTAGTGCGGCCATAAATCAGTGTCCTTCATACTGATAGACTCGGTATGCTGAGAAGATGTTGTGCGCATTGCTGCCAGCGTCGGCTGGTGTGATCGTGGTCAAGAGACAAGAGTACGCGATTAAAAATGGCAACAACTTGAAATTACTCACGTGGCTTAGGCTAGAATCCCACGACGCCTTTTGTCCTAAATTGGTAACAAAACGTCGGGCCGACTCAAGATGAAGGCATGCTTACGGTGAGTCAGGAGTTGTCATAGATCATTGTGACGGATACGTATTTTGCTTGCCAGACCTTCTCAGAGCTGCTCAGAAACATACATCGCCCACTCGGATTGCCCCGAATCCCTCCGCTGGGAGCTTATTGCTCTTTTCAAATATAATGACACTTCTGGAAAAGAAAAAGAAAAGAGAGCGAGGGAGTGCCATGGTCAGGCCCTGAGATAGATTCAATTGTAAGCCCGTCACGGCTACTACGAACTCCTCTTCAACATCAACGTCCGAGTTATATGTGTAGCCTCGACCAACTGAACAGTAATTTTCCACTATATCCCTGCAATATTGCCCCGCTCTCTTTTCTTTTTCTTTTCCGGAAGTGTTATTATATTTGAAGAGAGCAATAAGCTCCCAGTGGAAACGGGGTCTGGAGGGATCCGGGGCAATCTGAGGGGGCGATGTATGTTTCTGAGCAGCTCTTCGGAGTAGGTCTACGGCGAATCTGGCAAGCAAAATTTGACCGAAATACGTATCTGCCACAATGATCTATGACAGCTTCTTCCTGACTCCTGTGTCACCGTAGCCATGTCTCCATCATGAGTCGGCCCGACGCTATGTTGCCAATCTAGGACAAAACGTCGGCCCCGACGCCGTGAGATTCTAGCCACGTGAGTAATTTGTCGCCATTTTAAGAGTCGCGTACTCCTGTCTCTTGACCACGATCACGCCAGCCGACGCTGGCAGCAATGCGCACAACATCTTCTCAGCATACCGAGTCTATCAGTGTGAAGGACACTGATATATGGCCTCACCACGAGGCAGAAAGAGAAGGTTTTAGACCTCATCTCAATATCGAAGCCCTTTACGAACTACTTCAAATTGCAACGAGCAACGACACGTCAAATGAAGGATCGTCGCGGGACAAGGGCAAAAAGCGCTCCAGTAACCCGCTTTCCCGCACACTTAGGTCGTCAAAACGCGTGAAAACAGCTTCTGGATCGTCTGCGCCTCGTGGTTCCGGATCTGCGACACCGAGCTCGGCTGAGTCGGAGGATTTTGATTGGCACCTACATGCTTACCCAAAAGTCGACACAGCAGACAGGAATCCAGAGAGCTTTGACGATGTAAAGAACATACCAGTCTTACAACACGTTTTCGACATCCAGTACACTCGCGATGGGGATGGGGACAAAGGCTGGAAAAATGAGGAAGACAATATTTTGGACATCTTGGCTGATCTGGAGCCTAGAACCATCGATCTCGGCGACGTGGACTTTACCTTTTATCGTAATCGCCTCGTGGTTTTTTCGCAGCAGGTCAAACACCGCTTCCAGTGGTGCCTCCTTTTGCCTTCTCACAGCGACGAAATAAACCTCGAATGGCATGGTCTCACGTCGCGACGCGTTCAAGATGTTCTCCTGGCAGCAGATTTGCTGCGGTTCTCAGGCCGCACAGACCTCCGTGGGCGTCTAAGGATTGACATCCTTCCCACATGTGTCGAAGGCGAGTTGCCGTTCAAGTTGGAGGTCGAGCTTGATGTCTCGCTTCGAGTGCCCACCATCTTTGAAGCATTTCCGTGGAACAAAGGCAAAGTGTCGGACGTCGAGGAAGCTCAACGGCGACTTCTCTCGTACCTGTACCCTTCGAAAGATGTGCAGCCCGAGTCATACGATGGAGTAACCAACATCCCGTTCTTCTATTCTATTCTCGGTCCCGCTCCGCAACTCGCGTCTTCGCAGATGCAAGAGGCCATGCAGCCGGTCGACCTCCAGCCCACACTCCTTCCTTTCCAGCGACGCAGTGTCGGGTGGTTGCTTGGCCGCGAGGGGAAGACGGTCGTCCCCAATGGCGACGTCGTCCCGAAACCTGATTCGTCCACGTTCTCATTCTGGGAACAGGTCGAGGAGGGAAACGTGACGTGGTACTTTAACCGCCTGAGCGGCCTTTTGTCGCTCTCCCCGCCTGAGGTGTATCCTGCCCTAGGCGGCATCCTCGCTGAAGAGCCAGGTTTAGGAAAGACTCTTGAGAGCATCTCTTTAATCCTCTTGAACCCTGCCCCTATAGATAGGAACCCTTCGGTGACGAGGTGGGATCCCGAAGCCCAGCTTGAGGTCAAAACGATCAAGGTGAGCTTTCACACGCCATTCAGGACCCTGGAACCGTGACTGACTCATTGAAAAGACAACACTAATCGTCACTCCTCCCTCACTCGCCTCTCAATGGGCCGATGAACTTGCGGCTCATGCGCCAGGGCTGAAGGTCCTCAAGTACGACGGCTGGTCCAAGGTTCCCGTCCCCATCACGCAGTCCCAGGTCGAGGCTGCGAAGCTCGAGCTCTCCAAATCGAAGCGCAGGAAGGCAAAGAAGACGAAGCGCAAGCTTGCACTGCTGGACTCAGACGACGACATGTCTATGGACGTCGACGAGGAAGAGGTCGAGGTGGGGGTTGAAGACGAGATAGTGGACTGGTGCACCTATGTGAATGGGTTCGACGTCGTCATCACGACGTACTCTGTGCTCCGCAGCGACTTTAATGTCGCGCTTGCGGCACCTGTGCGCCCGCGCCGCGAGGACGTGGTGTATTCGAAGGTAGAGCGCACGCGCAGCCCACTCATCATGGTTGAGTGGTACCGCGTTATTATGGACGAGGTGCAGATGGTTGGTGGAGGAAAGATCGAGTGAGCCGAACCCCCCCGCAGTCTTGTCGCTGTGTATTGAATTTGATCACTTAGGGATATGGTCTCCCTTATTCCCCGACTATCATCGTTCGCGGTCTCTGGCACACCCGCTCGCCAGCAGGTTACCGATCTCATGCATGTACTGAAGTACGCCTACCACTCATGATCGCACTACCTCATGTTTCTGATATGCGTCGCTTACAAGATTCCTCCGCGTCGACGACGCGATTGGCTCGGCCCGGCTCTGGAGTCGTCTGACTTCAACCGGCTTTGGTGCCGCGCACTTTGCAGCTCTGTTCCAGGAGTATGGTATTCGGTATGAGCACACACGCGCTGTCACGGCTGAAAGATGACCAATATCTTGACCACAGGACCCTCAAAGCGAACGTTAAGGACGAGTTAACCATCCCGCAGCAGACCCGCTACCTTGTTAGCATTAGTATGGGTCCCGTGGAGAAACATGTATGATTTCCGCCCTCTTACCTTCAAAGTTATCTGCTCAGACATATCAGGTCTATGACCAAGCACTGGAGGCCGCGCTGCAGGACCTTGGCTTGGATGCAAGAGGTATTGCAGCCTCCGATGGATGGCAGATCGACGGCACTGTGCTACGCGCTGCGATCCGTAGGCTTCGTGGTATATGCACGCATCCTCAAGTTGGGCAGCTTCAGCGACCGGGTGATAAGCTCTATAAGCCAGGCACAGTCAAGACAATCGATGAAGTCCTTCAGGTGAGTGATGATCATGCGTGCACACTCATTCTGATGCTGACGATACCTTAGAACATGAGGGATATGAACTGGAGAGCGATGATGGAAGGTCGCAAATCTAAGGTCGTTTTATATTCGAAAAAGAGCAACGAAAACAAATTTGATGTGACCTTATTGTTGACGTAGGTTCAAGCCTTGATCCGCGTCGCCCAGCTCCAAATTCAAGACGAGAACGATGCATCGCGATTCCAGCATGCACTTACCACCCTCACCGAAGCAGAGAAGGAGGGCCAGACTCTCGTGGACGATGCTCAGGCTGCCTTGGACAAGTACATCGCTAAGAAACGAGGCCATAAGCATGGGTCTGACGAGGATCAAGCGGCGGGGAAATCAGATAAATCAAAGGGGAAACAACGGCAAGCCTCTGAGGAATCTGATGAGCTTTCGGATACCGACGATTCCGATGAGGAGGAGGACCTAATTCTGCCTGGGCAAGGAAAGAACGAGCGAGCCAAGAAAAAGAGTGCGCTACAGAATCGTCTTCGAGAGTGCCGGATTACTTTGCATCGCGCGAAGTTCATTCAGGGTGACATATACCATGCTCTCGGCCCAGATCAGTCGGCCGAAGAGGATGCGGCCTATGGCGCGGCTGAGATTATCCGGCGCGGTCTATTGAAGGGTCCGAGCGATTCCTAGTCTCTGCTTCGATCAACTAACTTTTTTCTCTTCAGGCACTGAAGACGATGCAACTCGGGCTATGGCTCTCCTCACACACGACGCAGACAAGAAGAATATCACCATGGATGCAGTCATGCTCGAGATTCCAATCCTGGACGATTCCGAACTTCGAGATATCGCAGAAAGCAATAAACCGACGAAGGAAGAATCAAAAATGAAGCCGGTTCTCCATAAAGTTACGTTATATAAACGTGTCCGCACCTCAATAAAACTCGTATGTGAATTTCGTTCAGGATGGAAAGACTCTCCTTACCTTCAACTTCCAGACGCTTGAGGCGAACACAATCGTCGAAGAGGTTCTCAACAGCCAGTCTGAGCTGCTATGGGAGTGGAGAACCCACATGACGGCATTACTAACTGCAAAGCTTGCTTCGAGTGAAGATACGCCTGATGGAGACGAGTACCAACGCACTCTCGACAATCAAGGAGAAGCGGAAACCTACATGAAGTCGTACACTGCCCTCCTATCAGATCGCCGCCAGGCCCTTCTCAACGAGAGAACCTTGCTGGCTGCGCATGATGTACGAGAAAAGAAGCTGCGTCATACCAAGGCAGCTATGAATGCTGCAAACTTGTCCCCGGATGGCATCATCGACATTTCAGACATCGAGCTTCAACCAGAGCATGAGGTGCTGCATACAGAGCTGTCACAAAAGCGCAAAGATCTCCTGGAAGTGCTAGACGGAAGGACTATCAAAAGCGTATGAACTGTCTGAAAATCTGGGTGTCTCTCCGTGCTGATGCAAAGGTCTCACAGGTTTTAGTCGACATCAACGCTGCTGCTACGCGTATCACTAAAGACACCGATCCAGAGAAGGTTACCCTCAAAGAACTTGTTGCTCAGCTACGACAGTTCTTGTCCGATCAAAGTTTGCACCCTTCGTGAGCGTCCGCTATTCAAAAATTAACTTTGTTCTCTAGCCACCCTTATGGACAAGCTCGACGCTGATTTTGTGTTAATCCGGAAGGCGTTTAACCAAAGGATCATTTACTTCCGACAGCTCCAAGAAATTTCGGATACAGTGGCTGAAGTGGAGTGGGAAGGCACTGTCTTGGATGCACTTATTGGTGCGACTGCTGACAAGGACGAACTTGACGCTGAGATCAAGAAGAGCCGGGCCAGACATCGATACCTCGAGAATCTCGCAAGGAAGAAAGACGAAGGTCTCTTCGATGAGGACGATGAATCATGTATCCTGTGCAGGTGTGAGTTCGTCCGTGGTTTCATTACCCAGTGGTGCGTTGTCTACTTGTTTATAAAGAGTCAGGTGTCTGAAAACAATATGATCTAGTGCCCACGTCTTTTGTGAAGTAAGCAGACAGAATATGCTCATGTGAATATGTTGCTCACAGTGTACACAGGGATGTTTGAAGGCATGGCTCACTCGAAAGGAAGGAAAAACTTGCCCAGTCTGCCGGTAAGGACGAACTCTTCCTTGGCTGTTCGGGTCTCATTTTGAATATACAGAGTCCCCGTAAATCCAGATACAATCGAACGTTTCACCGTGAAGGCCGATGAATCTGAGGCGTCCAAAGCTGCCACACGAGCAAAAGATGAGCCCCTCCCCCGCTCGAGGCGGGAGATATCATACAACACAATCGGCATGTTATGCCCTTTGCATCAATTATTGAGCTCAGCTCACCCTGATATCTAGACACCAAGCTCTTCAGCGAGATCAAATCCATGGAGTCTTTTGGAGACTACGGGAGCAAGATCCAAACTCTTGTTCAGCACTTGCTTTACCTTAAGATCACTGACCCCGACGCGAAGAGCATCGTCTTCTCCGCTTGGGCGGACTCCTTACTCAGTAAGTTTAAGATTCTTCATCATTTCCACTGTCCTCACTTTCATCTTAGTCATGGAGCGCGCTTTAAAGTCCAACGGTACGGATTGAAGTTACATTACTCGAGGCTTCTACTAAAAAAATCACGATAGGGATTCCGTGCTTGCGGATCGACCAAAAAAGCAAAGGAGAGAGCGCTGCGAAGCGATTCAAGAGTGACCCAGAAATTTTAGTTTTGCTTCTGCATGGGTAAGCAACCTCGGTAAATATCAATTTGTCCCATCCTCACTTTGGTCGCTGACAGTGAGAGAGAAAATGCTGGTCTTAATATCACCTGCGCCTCTCGCGTTTTCCTTCTTGAGAGCGTTGTTCACCACGGCTTCGAAGTCCAAGGTGAGTGCTCCGTTCTAGCTATTCTACTCCGATCTCGATCTCACCTATCATCCTTTGCAGCAATCGCACGTATAGACAGAATGGGTCAAACACGCCCTACAGAAGGTGATACATAACTACCCCCACACGTGCGAGCATCCACTCATGCATTCCACAGTATTCTGCTATTATGCGGAAGGTTCGTTGCTATAGATTCGAGACTATAGTAACCTCTCACGCCTTCAACAGATACCGTTGAACGGAACATTTTGGATCTTGCAGCACGTCAGGGACTGTCGCTGTACACGAAAGAAAATTCCGCGGGTAGTCTGAACGTTTCAGCGCTTTCCACCGATGCAGACGCAAGAATCGTTGACTCGCCGAAGAAAGTCAAGAAGAAAATTCAGAAGGGAGATTTCATTTTCAAGTATGTCTTCTCTTCAGCTTTCTAGATGGGCATTTCTGATGGTGTGATTCTAGAATGGATGACATGCTTGCCATTCTCTTCCCTTACATGTACGAGGAGCTCGAGTTTCTCATCCCCCAGGACGCAGAAATGGAGAGCCCTACTGCGTCACAGACCAGCCCACTGATCTTTGTGGCTCCTCTGGCCATCAATGGAACAGAGTCAAACGCTGTTGCGGGCCCTTCCAGATTGTCATAACGGGCAACCAGCAGTTTGTTCGCGTGTCAAATTTTGAGATTTTCTGTTTCGTTCGATACTTAGGCGTCTATATTGATCATTGTATATTACATTGAGGCTATACACTTTTGGGGGGACTATAGTACAAGTGTTGACAGTGTGTCGCACCTCGTAGAAATAACTGGCAAAATAGAAGAAGTCACAGAACCGAGAAAGAATTTTTACGGTTGGCGTCACCGAAGATCCCATTGGCATGAGGGCCGGAATCCTGGCGCTGTCGATGAGACGGGTTAGCGATCATGAGTTCCGTATAGCATGACAGCAAAGGTTCGCGTACGGGAGAATCACTGATATTAGTGGCCTGACCGAAAGTCTCGCTCAACCTATTCATCTCGCCACAGTTGCAACCTTTGCAGTGACCCGCTGGGCTGCTCACTACCTGCGAGCCCGGAATCATGCTCTCGTACTTCCCGGCCATGCCGTCCTTCCCCGTAATACCGTTGACGGATTCGGCTGTATCGTGGGTCGACTCGTTGACCGGGACGGAGGTGTGGATCCGATGCTGGTCAACAGCTAACGGAAGGATTAGTTAGAATATTGATTAAGAAGACCGGCGGTTGTGACACACATTCTTTCTCCAGGACGGGCTGGATGATATGGTGGACATGGTGATGAACATTCTCTTGGATCGTGGAGCCTTTGTCGACGACAATGTGCTCTGGCTCCAGATATTCCTAGAAGGGGCAAACATCTAAACATTTAGGTATTTACGTGCGGGCACTGGTTGCATACCATTGTGTTGCCGTGTGACCGAACCTGGTTGTCAAGAGTCTTCATGTCATCTGCGTTATTGGTGTGGCGTTCGTAGACAGTTGTGGGTGGGTGGACCTTTCAGTGAGGGCGTGATTAGAAAAGCTGCCGAAGCGCATGGCTCGCTTTGCACGTACCCTTTCAGAATGTTTCTCCTCTAGATATTCGCGAACCAGCACAGGCTGGGTGTGATGCTGTACGTGGTGGACTGATGCGAAAGAAGTATCAGCCAAAAGTATGTAATCGTGAACGCTCGAACGTACTGTGACGGTCATGAATAATCTGGCGAGTGATCTCCTCAACCTCGACACGGCGCACACGCTGATGGACCACCGCTATGGAGGGTATGTTTTACCAGTGGATCTCGAAATGACTGCGACAACTCACGATCCAACTGATGGGTTGCGTGAATAATTTCTGAAGAGGGCGCGAAATCATTCAATGGCTGCATGTTGGCATGATCATTGTGAGCGAGGTCTCCTGTGATGGGCGAAGTTAATTGGGGCCCTCATCACGATCAACGAACGTACCTCTGGTGAAGCCCAGGTTATCCGGACCTCTGTCATTCAAGTTGCTATATTGTTGGATGCCGTTATAGTTCGTGACAGGAGGCAGGTCATTATGCGAATAGAGACCTGGGACAGTGTAACCTTCCAAGAGATGAGTTAGATAGTGTGTACCAGCTCGTGAACTCGTCGTACCTCCAATATATCCAGTGTCAGCAGGAACGCCGTCATCTGCCTGACTGGTGATATATGTTGTGTGAGGACCACTGTGTCCCTGAGGTCCCGTCAATAAGTCTTCGTTTTGAGCCTGGGCTGGTAAACAAGAGCATCGGTCAGCCCGTCATTCCTCATAAAAGGGCAGTAAAACACAAACAGATTTTGGTAGTTTTGGGCAAATTCTGGGGCTCAGATACCCCGTTTACACCATTGACCAGGACTTTCTGGCCGCCTGAGGAACGTTGGCATGTTAAAAGGTGGACTGTGAGCTCTGGGTAGCCGTCGTACCTTGATCTTCGACAATGACTGGAGCGGCTTCGTCATTGGGCCTAATTTCGTCGACTGTGCTGTCCACAGGAACGACATTGTTCTCTGCACCAGCTTTCGATTCTAGATAACAAAAGGAGTCCTCTCAGATCGGACTGTATAGCGAAGGGCGTTGGAGGCACTCACTTCGGCGTTTCTTCTGAACAGCAGTAGCTCCAGCCGAGCCAACTGCGAATCCAAGTCCACCCAAACCTTTAGCGGCCTTGAAACCAGACGTCGCAAGGCCTCCACCGGGAATGTAACCAATAGCGGTCTCGATCTCTGCTCCTGGGACGGCATCGCGAATCTGGCCTAGAGCGTTGCCTGCCCCTTTGCTCGGTGGCTCAGGCTGTTCGGGCGCAGGCTTGTCGGCCGCTGGTGCTTTCCCTCCTGTGAAACTCTTCTTCAGAGAGTTGAGCCCTGGATATGGTCATCAACGATTTGGTGTGAGTGCTGCTGTGTCTGTCTATAGAATTAGTCGGCGACGTACCCATTGTTTATGGTTGGATTGGATTAGGAGAGAACTCTACCTTTGGGTTCTGGTGCGTTGTGATAAGGTGTTATCTGTGTATTTGAGACAATTGCCACAAGACTCGGAATTGACGACATAGGGGCAGTCGGATCGCTGGCTACGAAACGGAAACGCCACTATGTGTCTCTAGATACCTCATGGGTGGGGCCAAGACTCGAAAATAACGTTGACCTCCAGCCGGATGAACATTTACCAAGGTCAAAGAGGTGAGTCGAACCGGGATCAACTTTCAAACCAATTGGACACATTCTACTGATGGTGTTCAGAGGAACCAATACCTTTGAGATTCGAGACGGACCGGGTGAAAAGGTTTATCGAGGTAGAATGGGCCCGCAAAACTCGGGTGCAACTTTAGTTCAAGTTGGTTGATCTCCAAAACGGGACCACGCGATGTATAATGCTAAGGGGGTAAACAAATATACTGCTCTTGTTCGCTCCCTCGGTGTCAGCCAGCAATCTCCGCTGGCCCGCGACGTCGAGAATGGTTCGCTGGTCGCCACCCTCAGGGTCTCGTTGATAAACTAATTTCAGCATAAGTGGATTGTGGGGCCTACGTTTCTTCCTCACTTACCACCACCAGTGCCTGCCAAGTGCTAGGAATTGTTAAGAGTCGTGTCCATCGTTCACCGAAATGGCGGCCAAAATGAGAGAGCTTGTAAGCGCCTTTCTCTGAATAAGTATATCATAGTGAACAGGCTAAATTAAATAATGTGAATTCAGGTCAAAACTGCCTTAATAATCGTCTCATTCCTTTTCCAAGCTCAAGGGGTGAACGTTTCTCAACACCCTCTGGCCCACGAAATATCAAATCCTACAGCCAAATGCATTCAATCATCTTCTTTCGAGGAGATGGTTAATTGCTTTGACACGTACACTGTATTCAAGGACATCTATACGGAACAAACCTACAAAGAAGCCCAACCCACTTCCTCAGAGCGCGCTGCTTGGCTGAGCACAATAACATCTCTCCTCGACGTTGATGGGAATTGCCTCACGACGGTGGTCCCGCCCATTCTCAAGGACATCTATAGGATTTCCCAATTCAATGAAGCCTCAGGCGCTTCGTACTGCATTCTATCTGAGATAACTGCCTATGGAATAGAATACGGCAAGGGATGGGGGATATTCATCACTCCTGCTACACGTGCAGCCGTCTCGCGCCAGATTCATCTCTCTGCTCCACACCCGAGTTTCGATAGTGGAACACCCCAGCAAGCTGGCGCGCTCTTCAAATCCACAGGAGCAAAGAGTCTCTTGATTGCAGGACGGTCTAGGCTGTCGTTCAGGATACCTTCTCCCTGTGTTCCCTCGACACCGAAGACCACCTACTATATAACCGATCCTGCACATGACAAAGTATGTGTTTCTGAGCTCACGCTGTCTTTGTGGCTCACTTGGGGTGTCAGGGTGAACCTTTCTATGATGCATCGCGCTCCATATACAAGTGGCAGTCCGACAACGGCGGCTGTCCGACCGAGAGTTGTGCCTTTGTCCAATTCCACGCCAAAGGACCTTCGACGTGCCGCACTGACCAGATCTTCGTTTCGGCTGGGCTAGGAGGTATAAACAACTTGTTCATAAATTCGTTTTTTATCCTGATGTCCTATTGGCTAGGGAACGACGCGCCCTCCAAAGCGTGGTACCTCGACGACGTCTCGCGTCCCGCCAAACGTCTGACGACCCAGCTCCGCTCCGCATTCCCAGCCTGGAATGTCTCCACCCCAACGGACAGCCCGTGCCTCTTGACTGCCACAAAGAACATCGTGGGGCGCTTTCTGAATGGAGTTGACGACGGACATGTCTGCACTACGAATGCCAACGCATCGCGTGTGACTGGCCTGTTCGTTCACATCGAGCAATCGAAGATTTCGCTCGCTCCTGAAGCCCATGGAGCGTGGACGACTGCTTTGGTTGACACATTCGAACCTGTTAGGGAGTAGGAAACATAGACGTCGTTGGAACTGACAGTCGCTACTCGTATGACTCAGAGAATACAAGTATAATATATATGATTTACGTGAAGTCCGTGCATACCATGTAATTTATAGACTGACACGAGCCGTACGACCCTCCATCTCTCACTCATCGATGCCAATACGCATGCCAGAAGGGCCGGTGTGCCCGCGGCCCCCGTGAGTTTCGGTGGGGCGGCCTCGAGAACCATCCGCAAACATACCCTTCTCAGCCCTGCCCGCGGCGGTGCTAGAAGGGTTGCTACTGTTGGTGCCGGTCTTCCCCAGGCCGCCTTTTCCATGGCTCCCGATGTCGGGGCGCACGCCATCACGACCTTGTTCCCCGATGCGTCCGCCAGAGCTGTTAAGCCCGTCAGAGTGACGCCCGAAATTATCTTCCTGCGAAACCACGTCAGATATCAGCACCAACATCAGAAGGACAGATTAGACACACGGAGATGTGAGTCCCAGTCAACTTCCGAGCGATCTCCTCACCCTCCCCATCGACCTCCCGTGTGCACTGTCCATCGCGGAGAACTGTGCCGCTGACCTGGTCGTGGCTGAGCCCTCCAGCGATCTGCCCGCCTTTCTGGGCGAAATGCTCCATGGACACGGGGGCATGGGTCTGGGACTTGTGGACGACGGGAGCCTCGTGCGTCACCTGGTGGATGGGGATCGTGGTGTGGACGCGGTGCTGCTCGACGGCTGGAGGGACACCAGTTATAATCGATTTATTGTGAGGGAAAGGATAGGGACGACGCACTCTCTTTGTTGATGATGGGCTGGACGATGTGGTGGACGTGGTGGTGCTCGCGCTCGTTAACGGTTTCACCCTTATCCACGACGACACGCTGACGATCGCCGTGCTCCTAAAGTTTTATTATGTAAGTAATATGAACATGAGATATCGTCACGAACCAATGAGTCCTTGTGCTGGCGAACTTGGCCATGCAGAGCACTGCCTTCTTCAGGTTTGTTGGTGTGGTTCTCGCGTATGTTGGTGACCGGGTGGACCTAGAAATCCATCTATGTAAATAAAGCTGTAGAGACGTGTGGAGTAGCAAACCTTATCGTGGTGGACTTCGTTCTTGATATTCTTGTCTATCACAGGCTGAGTGTGATGCTGGACATGATGCACTGGAGGCGTATTGAGTTAAGGTCGAGAAGAGCAAATAAATTAGACACACCATGTCGATCATGCTCCCTTTCTTGCAAAACTTCTTCAGTCTCGTGGTGACCGACCCGTTCATGTGTAACAGCTGCGCGAAAACTGAGTACTAAAGCAGGAAGACAGAGGTTCAAAATGTGCTCACGATGCAGCTGATGACTATCATTCGTTGCGTTCTCGTTGGGCTGCAAGTTCGTCATGTGCTCAGCGCGGTGGCCCATAGTATGATCCGTCGCCAAGGCTACTTTCGCAACTCAGAGACCAAGAATGAGTACATGAGGAAGGCCTTACCATTTCTCATTCCGGTACCCCCACCAAAGCCAGTGCCGCCGACGTCGGAAGTGCGACGGTGATGCTGAGATCCAGAAGCGGCACCGGTGGCGCCAGTCCCAATAGACCCTAGCAAGTTCGAAATGTAAGTGATGAAAACATGCGATGAGTTGGATCAAGAGCATACCTCGATCGCCAATGTCTGCGTCACCACGCTTTCCGATGCCACCTGAACCTGAAACGAACTCTTTGCTACCGATACCGCGGTTCTTGTCGCCAGTGATCGTGCTGTCCCCGCGTCCGGTGGTTCCAATTCCAGTGCCCGCACTCAGTTTGCTTGGGCGCTCGTAGTCGGTGTTACCCTTTGAACCAAACGCAGATGGGGGTTGGTTGTCGATATCGTACTGAGAACGAGGGTTGTTGGAGGCTCCATTGGGGTTCTGGGTGCCAGATTGCCCATTGACGGATGGGCGGTTGTGGTCCACGCCCGTGGTGGGGTTGCTGGTATCGCCGCCACTACCAATGATATTCTTAACTGTTTGCCCAATAAAAGCTTGGTTGAATTAGCCTAAAGCTGGAGAGAAATGAGTTGAGTAGGGCTTACCCATGGTTGAAGTTCAAATTCGCGAGGTTGACAGGAAATCACCAAGTAGGGGTAAGCCTTATAATATGTTTGACTTTCGATGCGTCATAGAAACTTGATTCAGGAGTAGACGCTCGATGACATGCAAGACTAAGATATGACGCGAAGGATCGGTCGATGAGACACAGTTTCTGACAAGTTACTGACGGAAGCTGAGAGGAGAACGGGGAGCTCAGAACTTTGTATAGCATTGCAGGACTGTGCCATTCTACATTCCAGAAATATGTGTTCACTAGGCATTGCCATGATGCATGAAATGGCGAAGCAAGCAGATGGGAGGAACTTGGGAGAGGTTTGAAAGTTTAGATAACGCCGAAGTTCAGCCGAATCCAGCCAAAGCGTAAATCACGTGAGTTATTTTCTAACTTCTTCAATTTCAAGGTCTTTCGCCACAAGCGTTGTGCAAGCTGTGAGATGCGTGATTCTAGATATTCCAGTCGTTGACACTGGCAGGCTCGATGTGGAGTTTTATATTCAATCTTGGTCTGCTAATGCAGGGTGATGTGCGTCCCACAAGCCTACTAGTCGCCTATAAACCATGGAGTCTCAAGAGTTCTGATGTGTATGGACAGTGGCGTTCAAGTCCTCTTATTGGAAGTCCGTGTTCTGAAATATACGTTATCCCTTCCCTTAGCCTGGCCCTCACCACGAACTGACATTGCTGTCAAGCACCACGTTTGACTGAGTAGCAACAAATACTGCCAGATTCGATGGCCCTCTGTTCAATTACGCTCGATGAGTATGCTGCTATATGACAGTGCACTGTTGCGCCACATGCCTTTTGAACCTGATGCTGTAATTCGTGCGGCTGCGTGGCGGAGTCGCCAGAGCGGCAATTGCCATGAAGGACTTCTGCATTTTCCGATGTCAACATGTTGTTGACGAACGGCCACGCCAATCTGCAGCGTCTTCGATAATGGTCTGTGCATGGCAAATCGAATATAACAATGCCCTCGGAGCGCAATCATACGAAGGTTCTGTGACATCTGAATGCGGGGCGCAAGGTGGCGGCTGCCATTCGGCGAACAGCGGACTACGAATTTTGCCGACAAATGATTGGCGCTGTATCTTCCAAAGTTGCTGTCGAACCAATCAATTTTTCTCGAAAGTCAAGCTCAGAACTTGTACGTAAACCTCATATTTAAGACCCAGTAACCATATCTCAGAGAGCCTATCAGGTATAATCTGGATCTTGCCAGTGATGCACCTGCTATCACTTCCACGAGAGCTTATCGACATGATCATCGACCATCTACACTACGACCGGTTGTCCTTAGCCTTCTGCTGTCTTGTCTGCAAGGCTTGGCTCCCAGCCTCTCGCTACCATTTACTTTCAGATGTTAGGATTGACTATCTCAGTCTGACTTCCGATCGGATTGCTCGCACCCAGAAGCTCTCTTCAGTGGCGAAACATGTGCGGCGATTGATGATCTGCCATCTCTACCCTCTTCCGCAGGGTCTTGAGATATTCTCATCAATAACCTCCCTCTTTATCTATGGGTGCCCACCTTATCCGGAAATGCGCCTCATGTTGCCATCACTCGCCTCCCGGATCACATATGTGGAATACAACAATGTCAGGTTCAATGACTTCGCCGAAATGATAGATTATTCTTGCTGCTTCCCGCAGTTGCAGACTCTGAATCTATCATCCACTTGGGAGTTGGACAAGGAACCTCAAGGCGATCTTCGCCTGCCTTCGTCGTTACAGACTTTGAACATACAGTCTGGGCTACTTGCCTTTTTGCCTTGGCTTACTGAAAGGATGCCTCCTGATCTCACCACTCTCCGTCTCTTTCGCCTTGCGCTGAAACATATATCGCTTCTTGAGGATGTTTTGGATGCTGCTGGCCGCTCATTAAAGCACCTGGAACTTGGCCTTCGTACGTTTATGGATGCAGGTACTTTAAGCACCGTCCTCCACGTTACCGATTGTTGACCTCATCATAGATCCATTTATTGGGAAGTTCGACTTTAGCAACAACGCCCAACTTCGATGCATTGTCCTCCACAACGCGCCGTTGATCCTGTTCCATTCTGTGCTTGAGAACGCGATGGAAAACACACGTGTCGAAGAAGCTCATTTGATAACGGGCTATGACGAGAAGCTTCCGTGCTCCCATCATGTGTTTTGGTCGACTCTGGATTGCCTCATCGCAGACTCTACATCAAACCAACACCTCTCAAATCTCACGTTCCGCCTCGACGTAGTTCGCGACGATTTTCGTGATCGGATCGTCAAGGAAATCAATACCTGCTTGCCACTGTGCAGCAAGAATGGGATCGTCAAATTCCTATCAGAGAAAGATAGGATCTCGGCGCTGCGACAAAGGATGACTGGACCGATCTCATCACGCACCTGGGGGGACAGCTTGGTTTACTAGATCATTTTTTGGTGTGAGAGGATGTTCCGTGGTATCTTGATTGTGATTGCTGATATACACCATCTTGACGTACGCAGCCCTGTAATTTTTGGAACATTCAAGGAGGTGTTACAGACACCAGTGCAGCAGAAACTGCCGCCAAGATCATCCGCATTGCTATCAGAAGATCCGGCAATGTGCGGGCGGAACATGAATCTTCTTCCGTTGTAACTTGCCGCCGAGGCAACTTTGGTTGAACTTCGACTTTCCAAATTTCTTGCCTTGACACACTCTTTTCTGTCTTATATCTGCTGGTATCTATACTAGGAGCACCGCGTTCTTCGCCACCCAGTTGGCAATCTGACTTGATTCAGTTTATTATACCTCACTTCCCTGCGCTTGTCATGGTTCCTCAGTGGAATCAACGTTGAATGTGTTCAAAACGACCGCACTCGGAAATTGACGCTCCAGTCATCTCATACCATGTAGGTTTCGAAGGCTTGCACTGGCTGGACTTAGAGGAGTCTGGGCCAAGATTGTTTTTCACACGACTTATCAACCCAAAGCATCAGATCCAAGGCGAGTTGTATTAACAATGTTCTTATTCTCTAACTTCACAATGAGTGTCAATTTCTAGACCATTTCGGACAACGTCCTGTTTCCCGAGGGCTAGCAACGCCCACTTGAACATTGTTTCCAAAATATAATGAAATAGACAATCGTACAGCCACCATATGTCATTAATGTGTCATTCCCCAAAACGGCAACTTCATACGTTTATCCATTTGTGGAATGACGTGCAACTCATCCCTCGCTTTGACACTTCCTCATTCGAGCATCCCTTTGTTGCGGACCTCGACAAGTCCCACAGGCTCTTACATGATTCCGGACCGCTTAGGGCATTACGCCTTGATGAGACGTCATTCCCTTGTTTTCAATCTGGCAGCACGCTTGTCCTGTTGGCCATTTGCACAAGACGTTCCTACGCGTCGCCACAGCGGCAATACGCACCATCCTCTACTGTCCAATATCCTCATTTGACCCATAAGACGCCCTTGTTTTATTTTACTCTAATATGTCGCTTCCATCACTGCCCCGACGTTGCCACTTATTTCGTTCAAACCCGGTCCTGTAAGCCTTGTCGAGTTTGGCGTCGTCGAAAGGCCACCAGGTGATATGCAGAACAATCTTGCTACCCTTTCGTTTGTCTGTGCCGCCCTCCTCGCGCTCTTCATCCCTATTGCCCGCGTGCGATCCAATGTGACAAATTTGGCGATTGTCGCGTGGCTCGTTGGAGCTAACCTCGTACATGGCATAAATGCAATCATTTGGGCTGGTAATGTCGAGCTGCGCGTCCCAGTCTGGTGTGATATCGGTGACTTTTCCTTCATTTTTCGGACAGTGGGACTCGTTCTGAGATTCATCTAGTCACCAAGCTTTTGGTAGGCGCCACCGTTGCGTTGCCGGGCGCCATGCTGTCTATAGCGCGCCATCTAGAGCTCATTTCCTCTAATCGGCCGATCTCCAACGAGCCCAAGAGTCGAGGGGCTCGTGTCATGGTAGAATTTATGTTGTGTTATGTTTTCCCTATAATGTATATGGGTCTCCGTAAGTACCACATCTCTATCGTGTACCCAGTGCTCAACCCCACCCACACCTGCAGATTTTATTGTTCAGGATCACCGGTTTGATCTCACCGAAGACTATGGGTGTTCTGCGTCCATCCATCCTTCTGCCGTGGGGCTGATCCTCATGTGGCTTCCCCCCCTTCTTCTTTGTGCGGCATCGTTCTTTCTCTGTGGTACGTTTGATTATCCCAAAACATGTGGCCTATCTAACCTCAGAATTATAGGTGCGTCGATTTCCCATTTGTTCCGTATGCCAGCCGCGGCATTTTCGGTGCATCTGGAGGGGCGAGCTCCCATGGGCTCTTCTATCTTCATCCGCCGTATCGCCATCACAATTATCACTACCGCCGTCCTCTTTGTCGTCTCTCTTTTCTCTGTTTTTACCATCTCTGGGTTCCTCCCGTGGACGTCCTGGGCCGCTGTGCATGCGAACTTCACAACAATCAATGTCGCCCACTCCGTCAACGAAACGCGAAGCATCAAGCTGGTGTGGGCGGGCGTGCCTATAGTATCCATTTTCTACATCGCTCTCACCCTTGCATTGGGCGAGGAAACTCGAGATGCTTATAGGTGGATTGGAGGTCGCATTAGAAAGATCCCACAGTGGCGTCCGCGGCCTCTTGTCCTTCTACCCTTGTAGTACGTCTGCCATACGCTTTGATTAGTGCCCAAACTAACGGCGCTACCTCACAGTTCCACTCAAAGTCTAACCGAACTGGAGTCTCGTTCGCAATTGGCGACCCCTCCTCCCAAGTCCCTCAAATCCGGCTGGGACGATATGCTCGAATCCGAAAAGAAGAAACCAAAGCTCTGGTCTCCGAGTCGGAAGTCGCCTGCTTCTCTTCGGACAAAGTCGTCTGTCACCGGCTCTCTCAGGACAATATCTCGTCTTCCTAGTCGTGCCTCGACCCCAAGCCCATCCTTACGCGGTACATCCACTGTTTGTGGCGAGGACGATGCCTTCGTCAAGTCCACTCTCGATTACCTCGGTTCTCCCGTGGCCAAGACTTTAGGAATTTCCCCTCCACCGCTCATGATACCCTTATCCCCAGCCACATCCACCATCATATCCCCCGCACCCGCCTACTTCTCGCCGAGCAAGCCCACGCATCACGCACTGGCAAAATCGCCGACCTCCGTTCGCAGCTCGCACGACATGCCCCCGTCACCTCGCCACGTTCCAAGTGATGTCGAATCAGTGATATCTTCCGTGTTCGATGCGTCGTGGCCACAGCCACCCCCATCACCGCCTCGAGCATCTTCAGCTGCTTCGCGATATCACACCGCCACCTCACAGCCCATCTTAACTGCCAGCTCGCCTGATATTGGTCCCAGAGTTGCATCTGGCACCGTGCCAACGCATCGGCATGTTAGGCCTTTCGAAGGCTCGAGCATCTCGTCGCTTGTCGACTTTCCTGCCTTGTCTCAGCTGAGACCAAAGCGCACTCCTAGCGTCAAGAGCGTCAAGAGCTTGATCAGGACCTTCAGTGCTGAGAAGGTTCATGATGGACGAGGACCTGTGATCTACATGCACGTCGTCAACGAAGTTGCCTAACCATACCCACGTAATCGTAAGGCCCTATTCTCCTTAATTTTCCTCTGTTTATTCTTGCAGGGCTCGACCCATCGAGCAGCCACTACTCTCGTCGTCCGAGTCTGACTCTTGTTTATCCCCTCGTTCCCGATTTCGTTATACATTTATGACTTCACGCGAACTTCACATACACTGTATTTTACACCATGTTCCATGACCATGTAGCCTATTCTCCCAAGCTGTAGCATATGTTTTCCAATAGTGACACTCGACCTTGACCAGAATATTGTGTTGGACTTGTGGAAGTTTATGCAAAGATTTCGATCTGAGATCTATAACATACTAGGTCGCATCAATTGTTATTGTGATTATGTAAACAACTCCCATCAAATATTTCCTTCCTTGCCCTGCAAGAACAAAAGAGACAATAGAGCTCGGCTATGGCAGCTCAACATAAAGCTGGAGCTGCGAGAGAGCAATTAACGCCTCTTTTCTCTCTACTATCATCACGCCCAACGTATGCTGTCCTTCCCCATCCCAGGAAGTTGTAGAAATTCGAACGGAGGAGGGCGAAAGGTGTGTAACAGAGATCGTTCAGGCTGACAACAGTCTCTGACCTTTCTTCTCATCTTGATAGATCCTGGCGTTGATTTTTTGGACAAGTTTCTGGCATTGTACCGCACTCGACTGAGCTATTGAGGGAACAACATTGTCAATTCATGCCGACACCCGTATCCATGCTACGACCTATCTATGAACAAGACACGCTGCCTTTCGATTTGCGGGAATGGAGACCAATGGAGACCTTGTTTTTCTTCCAGAAAAGTTGACGCCGGGGGATCATGCGCCCTCCTTTGCCACTCCTCGGCTTACCAGGGAAATTTCCTTCTCATTCGCCCGTTTTGAGCCTGCCCTGCACCCTTCTGATGGAATTTCCTGATTATCTGGGCCTTCTCACGTTTTATTTGCCTATCCGCTTCATCCGAGTTCGGGACGACATGGCGTGTCGGCAGCTGATACGTCGTTTTGGGCGAGGACAAGCCAACGTCCAAATGGGGAAGTAAGATCAGCGTCCAAATTTGGCGCATACAAACGTGATTCCATATCTGGCTCGACTGACGACTTGACGGGGACAAGGGGATCACCAAAAGCACGTACAAGGTCATCGCATCAGACCCATGCTCTTAAACCTGCGCGAATGAAAAAATCAATCATCGTTTCCTCCAGTTGATTCCACCTTCGTGTCCTTCAGCGGCACATTCCCCCAATCCCTGAGGACTTGCACCGATCACCCTTTTCGACATGGCTCCTCTTCACATTCCTAACGAGTTCTGGATCACCAGCTCCTTCATCGGTTTTGTCATGTGTGCCATTCCGTTCCCGTGGCATTTGGAAGGTATAGGCTTTTGATTGACGCTTTATGCCTTCGTACTGATCATTCTGACTTAGCCTGGAATACCGGAACATGCCTCTACATGGCGTGGGCGGGTCTGGCGAATCTCAACCTGTTCATAAACTCTACCATTTGGAACGGTAACGCCATTAACTGGGCTCCCGTATGGTGCGACATCTCCACCCGCTTTTTCCTGGGAGTCGTCGTAGCCCTACCCGCTGCATCCCTGTGTATCAATCGCCGTCTTTACCAAATCGCGTCAGTGCGGTCTGTGACCGTAACCAAAGCTGAGAAGCGGCGCGCTGTCATGGTGGATTTGGCCATTGGTTTGGGCATTCCCATCGTCTTCATGGCTACTCGTGCGTTTCTTTCATCCATCTTTCTCTATTCAGGGCTGACATTGCCTCTAGAATACATCGTACAAGGCCATCGTTTTGATATCTACGAAGATATAGGCTGTTTCCCCGCAACCTACAACACCCCTGTTGCCATCGTCCTGGTTTCACTGCCACCCGTCCTCATTGGCTGCGTCTCCGCTGTCTACTCCATCCTGGCTATTCGCGCTTTTGCGAAGAGCCGTCGTCAGTTCCAGGAGCTACTTTCCGGAAGCAACAACCTCAACTCCAACCGATACATCCGCCTGATGATGCTCGCTGGCATCGAGACCGCCCTCACCGTTCCCGTCGGCCTTGTCGCCATCTACCAAAACAGTGTCATTGGCCATGTGTACCCGTGGTTGGGCTGGGCTGACACCCACTCCAACTTCTCCCGCGTGGTCCAGGTCCCCGCTGTTATCTGGCGCTCGAACGGCGACTCGGTTCGGAACCTCGAGCTCGATAGGTTCTTCACTGTCTTGTGCGCTTGCATCTTCTTCTCTTTCTTCGGCTTTGCCGAGGAGGCTCGCAAGCACTACCGCTCTGGCGCCCAGTCCGTCGCAAAGCGCCTCGGTATCTCGACTTCGGGCACCCTCTTCAGCTCTACTGGGTTAGCATCTCTTCTTCTCGTTGTTGATCGTTGGCTGATGTTGATTGTGATTCAGATCAGGGTCCCAGGGTACAACCAACTCGTCGTCGGGCAAGGCCACTCTCCCTGTCTTCGTCGAGCGCCGCGTGGTTCGCAAGCACGATTCCCTCGACTCATTCTCGGACATGTCTGCGTCGTTCGACGGCGCCGCTTCGTACGATGAGAAAGACGAGAAGGATCAAACTTTAACACCAGCGATTTCTTACGATGACATCAAACTCGCCGATATTGGTGGGACTCTTGCGGACTTCAAGGATGACACCATCTCTCCTACTCCCTCATCCGGCTCTTCCGCCTCGAGCATCTCCGAACCTCAATCACCCAGCCCCGCCGTGCCACGGCCTGATTCCTCTGTCATCGAGATCTCTTCCATACGCTATATCAATGGCCCTGCCTCAGACCTCGCCCTTCCCGAACCTGCCTACCCATCAACACGCAGGTACATCTCTGATTCATCAGCTGTTTAATTCTCAGCTGCTTTCGTTCCACCTGTGATACCCCCCGGTTTCTGTTTCTCGGAATGTCTTGATTGATCAACCCACTGTAGCTTTAGCCTTCTCCTGAACGGTTTATATTATTACACTCATTATTACATCCACATACAATCTGTTCAACCCCCACTACTTTTGTAGCCACTGTAGCATTAGAGAACGTCTCACATAGGAAGACGACAACCAAAATGATGATAGTTTTAAATAAATCACAGCATCTCGTAAACATTGGGATTTTGGTGGGAGCAGACACTAGAACTTAAACTGAGGAAGTTGATGGATGGGCACATGAAAAGCTCCGAGGTTCTCATGTCAGTCTTCCACCACATCGCATACGGCCAGACACGGCCTCAACGTGAACTTCAGCTCAGAGTGGGTGGCTATCCGAGCACACGATCAGTCGTCCTGTAACCCTCAAGCTTCAACACTCATGACGAAATTGGAGAACATGAAACCCCCGGCCCTGTCACAACTACAGGCTCGAGCTTCGACTCGTTCCTCAACGTCAATGCCCCACATTCCAAGTGAGGTCTGGTTGTCCATTGCGAAGTTCATCCCACAAAAGACTTTACGGAATCTTTACAGCCTGAATTCGCTATTTCTGGATCTTGCACTGAATGAACGGTATAGTGAGGTAAATTTCTTGGAGGTGACTCCGAAGACGGTATTGTTTCTGGAGCATATGAGGTGTGTGACAAACGTTCGATACTCCAATTTGTGGTGCCTAATTCGTATCGCTTTCCACTAGGGACTTGAATCTGTCCTCGAGGGTACGCCGTCTGCGTGTCAACCCAATTTGGTTCAACCTGGAAGCGAATGTGCCAAAACCGCCTTCGCAAACAATATATTCGATTGTAGCACGGACTTTATCTCTTTCCTCTCGACATAGGCCTAAAGCTGACGCTGCCAGTCGAAAGGTCGATCATTTGAAGAGAAAATACATCGGCAAGCTCACCACTGATCTTGTCGCCCACTTCCCTAACGTCACTTCCTTTGTTCTCGTTACCCGATACTGGCCGTATCCTGCGAGCCTGCCCCTGTTCCTGTCCAATTCTTGGCAGGCATTCAGCTCAAATCTGCGCTGGCTCACAATCAATGCTCCTTTGGCTGGTTTCGCGGCTCTCCTCCCATCTCAGTTCGACCTAGTATCTCTTGAGGACCTAACTCTGCGGTTCTCGACGGATTTGACGGCGGACGACCCCTCCGTCGATACGCAGATCCTGTCTGAAGTCATTGTCCCCTTTCTACAGCAGGTCGCACCGAGGCTTCGCACCTTCAATTTCATGTCCTCCGCTCTCGGAGACCACTCCGCCCTTTTCCAAGCCCTCGACCACATGCCTTGCCTCACTGTTCTTTCGCTTAACATAGGCTTTTACCCTCCCCTCCTCAGCGACCCTTCAGGATTGACGAAACTCCTCAGGAATAACGCGCGTAACCTCAGGCACGTTAAGCTCCAGCCCCTTCAGATGTTCCGGTCACCCCCAGTCCAGGGATACGCGCATGATTATTTTACCAATTGGATGAAGGATAACGCATCAGACGAGTCCCTTCTAAGCAACCTCAAGACGTTGGTGGTCTTACCCTCCACCGACCTAGTAACGATGGCGAGGTTCGACGCCTCTTCGCTGTATATACCCCGTTCAAAAGATACCCTCATAAACCTGATGTTGGGTGAACGTTGTATAACTTTTTCGGAGCTCACTAAGCTGGTCTCGGGCTTTGAGCATCGCACTCCAGAGCATGGGCTCAAAGTTTTACATGTCAAGGTTATATCATTGAACCCTCAGGTCTTCGACTTGCTGGCGGCGAAACTTGAGGGGCTCGATGATCTCGATATAAAATTCAACGTCTTACTTGATGACGTCCGATACGAGAACCCTCGTCCTATTGAAGACGAGGAGGCAACAGAGCAGGTACGTCTACTCTATGATAACAAACGTTTCCCGTGTCTCATGGAGAGTCCTGCTATCCAGGCCATTGTCGCCTTCTTGAATGAAATGTCCAATCGTGTATATCCCAGCTGGAGGCTCTACTCCTTATGGATCTGGCAGCGATCCTTCATGACGACCAAGACAGCGCACGAGATTCTGACCGCATTAATACCATCTATTCCGTCTGTACGAGTGCTCTACCGGATGGACCATACGCATCATCTACACACCCTCTTCAAATAATATTACTAAAAGAATATTCTTGATACCATCTACACTCTTCGGCGTCATTTTGAATGGGTGGAGATAGACTTCTGAGTCTGTAAGATTCAGTCCGAAAACGACAAATAGATAGAAGGTTGAAGATATTTGAAGATGTCAAGTCAGTTGCGAACATGGACTAGGCATTGTTTACCAGAGTTTTCGCCACTGGGTAACACAGAAAGGAACAGTGGTTAATCATATAGCGTCGCAAACTAGACATTACCATAGTCCTCGTCATCCCACACCTCGTCATCACTGGACACCGATTTACGTGAATAGAATAAATTAAGAACCCTCTCCCAGCCATCATCCCATTCCTCTTCCCCATGTTGTTTCGTATAAAATAGGTGTTTTAGGTTGGGAAACATGAGGAGGATGCATAGCGAGACATTATTGGCGTCGTCGTAATTGAGCGGAGAGTAGGCGAACCGCATTTCAGTTATGCCCCGATTCCCACTCCAACAATGGGAGAGTGTGGTGTCGAATGGTATGGCCAGCACACCGAGATTATATGTACGTAGTTGGGGGCAATGTTGGAGCAACGGTAGCATGCCCGCAAGCGTGCTTCTAGGCTTTCCAGCCGTGCCGTAAAAGTCAAGGGACTCGAGATGAGGCCAAGATGGCGCGGCGTCTTTGAACCACTCGTCATCGAGCTCGGACAAAAGAGAAAATCGCAAGAATATGTCCCGTAAATTAGGGAGGGAGAAGAGTGGTCGAAGACTATCTCCCACTGAATTTGCATCGTCTTTAGTCATGTTGTCCGTGTAGCCGGTATTTACGTGGAGAGAAGTCAAGGTCGAAGCACATGTGTGGTGAAGGAGAGTTTGGAACATGTGTGCCAGGCCACGAAGAGACATAGATCCTTGGGAAAAGACTAGATCGACCGATAATGTATTGAGAGGCCTCTGCATGGATCGGATGACGGCTGCGGCTATCTCAAGGCTGGGAGAATGAAAATGAAAAGAACAGATGGTCGGATATTGCCCAGAAGCTCCAAACAATTGGGAAATTTGAGCCATGTTAATAGCATTAGGCAGCCTAATTTTGCAGGTGCGAAGCCTCGGAAGTTGAGATAGGTGGAAGAATAAGGATACGTTGGACATGGGCGGTTCCCCCACGTATGAGGATTCGAGTGAAAGGTCTTCTATGAATGGCACGCTGGCGACAAAGTATTGAATGGCAGGGAATAAATCCAACTGGAACGGCAACGGCAACGATATTTCAAGAATTTTAGGGCACCGCTTCGGGATCGACAAAAGCAAAGTGTCAAGTTGGTCTTCATATCTCCAAGGACATTTAATGCGAAGCTCTATGAGCGATGATCCGAAAAAGATGGTTGCAGACATCAAGTCGACTCCCAGCACGGTATCAGTGATGCAAAATGAGCGAAGGTTCGGGAGAAGAGGGCAGGGCCGGCGATAGGAATGAAAAGCCTTGACGATAGTGTTGTCCAGACATAACCCGTTGGGTGCAGACTTTTTCTTGACTCGGGTGTTGCTGGGCGGGGGTCGCCGCTCGTTCGTCGCAGACATCATCTGGAAGTGGCGAATCCGCTGCGCGTAAGTGTCAAACCTGAACCAGTCTGTGGCCTTGAGGGGTCTAGTGAACTGTCGAAAGCTAATTTGAGCTCCTCAATTTTGAGTGGATTAGTATTGCAATGATCATCTGTACCATTATGACTTTCATGTACGGATTCCCAGTCCTGGCCCATAGATCACTGGGCATCGTCATAACCAAGGGAATGAGGGTTTCTTGTTCGCGCCACAATAAGTTAAGGGCAGTTTCTGACAAAAGTAGGTGCGTTTGAATGAGCGTCGATGTTTAGGCAGAAACAGGGAAGACAAACCGGATACAATGGTAGATGTTCTTGCCAGGTTTGCCAATGTGTGTTCCTGGTCGATGAGATTGTTGAAAACCATCGACTGGATTTCTTTGAGCTCGAGGCAACGGTGCATCTTTGCCTCAGCGAGTCAGTCAGTGTAAGCAAGAATAGAGACGTTATGCGATGTTTCTAAAATCCCACCCCGACCCCACCCGCAGCCGGAAGTTCAAACCAAGAGCCATCAACCCACGCATCCTAGAATGAACTGGCTTATTTCTTCAACTTGCGCTCCGCTCCATTCAGTTCTCATCCGTTAGCGACATATCCTTCTATATGGGATACCACTAGGTTGCTTGTGCTGGGGGCTCTTATTGAAGCTGACTCGGAGCGCAGGATATGTCTGATGGAACGGTTCAAGATTCGTACGTTTCAATAAGCGCCTTGTTACAATGGTTTTGGGCGATTGACTGTATTGGACTTATAGGCACTGGATTACTCCGCCCAGTTCACGGAGGGAGACTCATCGTATGAGTGGATAGTCACTAGTGCTTTTCCTGGTCTGTGCAGTCATTGTGTCGCTCGTTTGGAGTCATTTAAACCTGACACGGACACAACGGAACGTCTGGCGCCACGTAAACGAGAAGAATTCCAAGCGTAAATGGGGGCTCAAGCACTCAAGCTCTGACTCGAAGTCAACCGCAACGCTAACTACGTCCCCACCTACACGGTGCCCCGGAGATTCCGATGGAACGGGTGTTGGATTGAGATCAAGAGGAACACTACGAGATAGGCCCGAACATCAGGGAGGTTATGCGCCGTCGACGATCTTTATCACATACGTGGCAAAGTTTCCCTGCGAGTCTATGTCGACTACATTGGGACGACAGGATGTACACACCCGAAACGAACGCCCTCTACAATGATTCTCGTCCTTGCTTAAGCAACGCTCAAGGCCTAGTCCAGCTTCTGTTAATGATCTGCTTGGATGGTTCCGGGCTCCTATTTGAATTTGAATTGTTTCCTAATCACATGCTCGAAGCCGCCACACCTCCCAGTGCCACCGTCATGTCCACCGAATCCAAACATTAAAATCTTCCTATACTTCGTCAGTAAACAGACTTGGATTGCCTCTCTCGTAATTCCGAGGCACGGGTTACCCGAAATCTCCCCTAAGCCGACATCTTGGCTTCTTTATGTCTCAGAGTGCGTAACTCAACACCGGGGTCGCTTTTCAACCATTCCAGATGGGCCGCCTATATCTCAAGACACTGCAACTCCTCCTGACAAAGTCTACTTTTGCGGTAGTTAACTATCATCATCATATCTTGTCAATCAATCCTCACTGCATACCATTTAGCCCTCCGGGATCAATCAACTCGACCTGGCTGGTTTGTACAGATTGCAATAATGAACAGCAGAACCTCAATTATCGGGGCCGGAAAAAAGCGCAGTTCGAAGTTTACGACCGGCGTGAAGAAGCAGTCGGAGGGAAAATGTGTGTTGACTGGGGACGATCGGTCCGAGATGTCCCATTTCATCCCCCACTGCAAAGGGTCGGCCGTGAGTGCTTCTTGCATCCTATTGCTCATCCGATCCCTGATATATATGCGGCTGGCCTATTAGGCGATGGAACTTGTCCTGGGATCCTCTGACATCGATATCGACGATCCGCGGAACGGCATATGTCTGGATCCAATCCTGCATGCCCGACTCGGGAACTTGGAGGCGGCTTTTTTGAGGGTAAGTTCAATCAAGTCTCCCCATTGACTCACCTGACGCTTGACAACGACACTTTTGGGATCCAGACTCCTAACGACCACATGTCACCTCAGGACATACCTGTCGCCTCTAGCCAATTTGGAGAAAGTCGAGAGGTGGAGCGCCGACTTACTTGGCAGCACATTGCTTATCCCTGGCCACTACACAACGACGATGCATACGTCCCAGGCAATTTGGACGCCTCGTTTTCCTCAGATGACTTCCTCGAGAAGTCTATCCAGACGCCGCACTCCTCGATTACGTATATGGCTGTGCCGTTGTTACACAGTTCGCCACACCGAAATACAAGGAAGAGATCGAACAGTAGTTCCAAAACGAAGTGGAGCTTGCTCTCCAGCGTGCACATTCTGTTGACAACATGCACGAGGAGGGGGATGACTCCAAGATTCCCTTAAGTTTGGCATCACCTACATAATCAAAGACGGCAAAAATACAATTCCATCTGGACCCTTTTGCAATCACTGGATAACACAGAGAGGAACAGTGGTTAATTATATGGCTTCGTAAACTAGAAATTATTCTTAGTCCTCGTCATCCCACACCTCATCATCACTGGACACCGATTTACGTGTATAGAATAATTCGAGAACCTTCTCCCAGCCATCATCTCTTTCCTCTTCCTCATGTTGGATCGAATATGAGAGGCATTTTAGGTTGGGAAACATGAGGAGGATGCATAGCGAGACATTGCTGGCGTCGTTGTAATTAAGCGGAGAGTAGGCGAACCGCATTTCAGTTATGCCCCGATTCCCACTCCAGCAATGGGAGAGTGTGGTGTCGAATGGTATGGCCAGCACACCAAGATTATATGTATGGAGTTGGGGGCAATGTTGGAGCAACGGTAGCATGCCCGCAAGCGTGCTTCTAGGCTTTCCAGCCGTGCCGTAAAAGTTAAGGGACTCGAGATGAGGCCAAGATGGCGCGGCGTCTTTAAACCACTCGTCATCGAGCTCGGTCACAAGAGAAAATCGCAAGATTATGTCCCGTAGATTATGGAGGGAGAAGAGTGGTCGAAGACTATCTCCCACTGAATTTACATCGCCTTTAGTCATGCCGTCCACTGGTATGTAGTCGGTAATCACGTGGAGAGAAGTTAAGGTCGAAGAACATGTGTGGTGAAGGAGAGACTGGAACATGTGTGCCAGGTCACGAAGAGACGGAGGTCCTTGGTAAAAGCCTAGTTTGACCGATAATGTATTGAGAGGCCTCTGCATGAATCGGATGACGGCTGCGGCTATCTCAAGGCTGGGAGAATGAAAACGAAAAGAACGGATGCTGGGATATTGTCCACAAGCTCCAAACAATTGGGGAATTTGAGCCATGTTAATAGCAGGAGGCAGGCTAATTTTGCAGGTGCGAAGCCTCGGAAGTTGAGATAGGTGGAAAAGTAAGGATACGGTGGACATGGGCCATTCCCCCGTGTACCAGCCTGTTCCGAGTGTAAGGTCTTCTATGCGTGGCACGGAGGCGACAAAGTATTGAATGGCAGGGAATAAATCCAACTTGAACGGCGACGGCAACGATATCTCAAGAATTTTAGGACACCGCTTCGGGATCGACAAAAGCAAAGTGTCAAGTTGGCCTACGTGAGTCCAAGGACATTTAATGCGAAGCTCTCTGACTGATGTTCCGAAAAAGATGGTTGCAGACATCAGTTTAACTCCCACCACGGTATCAGTGATGCAAAATGAGCGAACGTTTGGGAGAAGAGGACATTGTCGGCGGTAGGAATGAAAAGCCTTGATGATAGTGCTGTCCAGACGTAACCCGTTGGGATCAGTTTTTTTTTTGATGTTGCCGAGCGAGGATCGCCGCTCGTTCGTCGCATACATCATCCCGAAGCGGCGAATCCGGTGCGCGCAAGTGTCGAACCTGAACCAGTCTGTGGCCTTGAGGGGTCTAGTGAACTATCGAAGCTAATTTGAGCTCCTCAATTTTGAGTGGATTATTATTGCAGCAGTCATCTGTACCGTTATGACTTTGTTATACCCATCCCCAGTCCTGGTCCATAGATCACTGGGCATCGTCATAACCAAGGGAATGAGGGTTTCTTGTTCACGCCACAATAAGTTAAGGGCAGTTTCTGACCAAAGTAGGTGCGTTTGAATGAGCGTCGATGTTTAGGCAGAAACAGGGAAGACAAACCGGATACAACGGTAGATGTTCTTGCTAGGTTTGCCAATGTGTGTTCCTGGTCGATGAGATTGTTGAAAACCATCGACTGGATTTCTTTGAGCTCGAGGCAACGGTGCATCTTTGTCTCAGTGAGTCAGTCAGTGTAAGCAAGAATAGAAAGTTTAAGCGATGTTTTGCAAATCCCAACCCCCGACCCCACCCGCAGCCGGAAACTCAAGGCCATCAACCCATTCATTCCAGGCTCCAGCATGAACTAGCTTATTTTTTCAACCTGCGCTCAGCTCCATTCAGTTCTCATCCATCACATCGTTAGCGACAAATCCTTTCATATGGGATAGTGCTAGGCTGCTTGTGCTGGGGGCTCTCAATGAGGCTGAGCGCAGGGTATGTTCAGACATTTTTAATGGTTGATGGAGCGGTTCAAGATTCATACAACTTTGTAGAAGAGACACGTGTGCGGTACAAGGCCGTCAGCAGGCCCAACGTCACCGTCCACATGGCAGATACGGTACGCCCCTCAGTGCTTTACTTCTGTGTTTTCGCGTTCTTAGTGGCCACAGCCGATATATAGACCTGGATTCGCCTGGAGCAACGTCAAGCACAAACTTGCTCGATTATCCTGAACGAGGGCGTCATCGAGTCGCTCAAAGATACGCAAGGGTTCATTGCCTCGGAGGATTGGTATGTTGAGGCGGGTAGTATACCACATAGGCGTGGATATCTCCTGTATGGCCCTCCTGGTACTGGAAAAAGTGAGTTGGTTTATCGAAAAAGATTATCAGTTGCTGATTATATTTGTAATAGCTTCAACGATCTATGCCTTCGTCAGGACATTCATCTCTGGTTCGACTCTACTTGCATGCTAACCTCCGTTGACGGCTGGTGAACTAGTCCTCGAAATCTACGCCCTATCTCTTTCCTCCAGATTGTACGTCACCTCTCGCCTCCCATCCATTTTGCAACCCCCACTGACTTTCTCTCTTTCAGTGTCGACGACGCCTTCCTCCCAAAGCCTCCGCCTCCATCCCTAAGAACTTGATCCTGGTCGTCGAAGACATCGACTGTGCTTTCCCCTCCCACGAGAATTTCGAAGGCGACAAACAGCAGCCCCACTACCCTTCGGTTTTGTCAACTACGAGCCTAACTAGGGCCGCAAATCCTCTGTGACGCTGTCTGGGCTGCTGAATGTCATTGATGGCGTTGGGAGCGAGGAGGGGAAGCTTCTTTGTCACTGTAAGTTTCTCCTATTATTGGAGGAGGGATGAATAGATCTGACGGTGATGTGTAGACGAACTACATCGACCGCTGGGACCTCACCCTCTGGTGATAAATCACTGTTTTTGGGGACTTGGATGGTTCTGGGGTCCTACCGATGTCATTGTTTCCTACTTATGTAATCACATGCTCGAAGCCGCCACACCTCCTACCGTCATGTCCACCGACTGTTCAAATATTACAATCTTCCTATACTTCATCAGTAAACAGACTTGGATTGCCTCTCTTGAAATTCCGAGGCAACGGTTACCCGAATTCTCCTCTAAGCCGACATCTTGGCTTCTTTATGTCTCAGAGTCGCTTTTCAACCATTCCAGATGGGCCGCCTATATCTCAAGACACTGCAACTCCTCCTGACAAAGTCTACTTTTGCGGTAGTTAACTATCATCATCATATCTTGTCAATCAATCCTCACTGCATACCATTTAGCCCTCCGGGATCAATCAACTCGACCTGGCTGGTTTGTACAGATTGCAATAATGAACAGCAGAACCTCAATTATCGGGGCCGGAAAAAAGCGCAGTTCGAAGTTTACGACCGGCGTGAAGAAGCAGTCGGAGGGAAAATGTGTGTTGACTGGGGACGATCTGTTCAAGTTGTTCCATTTCATCCCCCACTGCAAAGGGTCGGCTGTAAGTGCTTATTGCATCCTATTGTCCATCTGATTCCTGATATATATGCGGCTGGCCTATTAGGCGATGGAACTTGTCCTGGGATCCTCTGACATCGACATCGACGATCCGCGGAACGGCATATGTCTGGATCCAATCCTGCATGCCCGACTCGGGAACTTGGAGGCGGCTTTTCTGAGGGTAAGTTCAACCAAGTCTCCCCATTGACTCACCTGACGCTTGACACTTATGCGATCCAGACTCCCAATGATCACATGTCACCTCAGGACGTACCTGTCGCCTCGAGTCAACTTGGAGAAGATCGAGAGGCCGAGCGCCGACTTACTTGGCAGCGCATTACTTACCCCTGGCCACCACACAACGACGATGCATACGTCTCAGGCAATCTGGACGCCTCATTTTCCTCAGATGTTCCTCAAGACGTCTATCCAGATGCCGCAATCCTCGATTACGTATACGGCTGTGCTATTGTCACGCAGTTCGCCACACCGAAATACAAGGAAGTGATCCAACAGCAGTTCCAAAACGAGGTGGAGCCTGCTCTCCAGCGTGGAGCTTCTGCTATCAACAACACGGACGACGAGGAGGACGACTCCAAGATTCCCTTTTTGGCATCACCCTACATAATCAAAGACGGCAAAAAGCAATTCCATCTAGACCCTTACGCAATAGTGGCACTCAACGCATTGGAGGCTAGAATGGAGAAGGAGGCGAAAGTCAACCAGGACAAGGTTGGGGAATGGCTAAACAACGTCAAGAGTATGTCCTTTCATCACTCAAGGTGTAATCTCAGCTCATCGTGGACCTCAATTCAGCGGCGTGACATTTGCTTGACATGCTGCTATATCCGTCTGCGCCTAGAGGTGGTGTTACACTGGCGAGGTCCCATTATCAAGCTAGCATTATTGTGTTCTGAGAACCATCGGATGTGCGACACCCACATATCATCATTGTATACTATAGTGAAAGGGTCCAAGGGAGTGGGAGGGGTGATTCTGTGGTAGTCGAATAGATTGATCATCGACGGCGACATGAAAGACAGTTGATAGAATGCTTCACTTTGAAATCCTTCTTGTACAACTAGTTTTGCGCTTGCTCTTGTGCGAAGACAGCCCTGGTCTTGGGGCCCTTCGGACCTTCACAAGTATGGGTTGTCTGTAAATAAAGGTTGAAGAAGGGGTCAGTTGGACGACGCGTTGTTTGCCAGAGTTTTCATGATGGCACTTGTTCTTTCTCCTCAGACCCAATACTGTCAACCCTTCTTTCGGGCCTTCTGGCATCGTGTTTCCCCCTAAACATGCTACAAATCCTGTATTGGATGCCAAGTTAACGTCCTGACCCCCTATTTGGCCTATGTTCGCTGCCAACTGCCAGCTGAACCTCGTTGACGAACTTGACGAGTGTTGTCATTAGGTATGAAGCAGAAGCTCAACCGGTTCGCAAATGTACTCAATTAGCGATGTATATAGGTTGTGTACTAGCGGCCTTTCGTATATAGGGGAATATAGACAATGTTATACAGAACTAGTACGTGACCGTTCAACGCAATCATAAAATGGTCTAATAATGCAATTATTCTCGTTCGTATAGATCAAGGAGATGTCCATTCTGAGTCCAGTCGTGTTGTTACAGCCCAATGCAGTCGTTGCAATTCCAGACGATTTTCAACTCCAGTCCGAGTCTATCAAGTCCGGGAGAGAGAGAGAAAAGAAAGAAGGACAGAAAAGGAAGATTTGGATACGCATCATCCTGAGACTTCGTCGCCCACCACCCCCTCGAGAACCTCAAGTTCCACGGCACGAAAATGACCAACAGCGCAGCCGGCTCGTCAGCCAACATACGCCAGCCGGAAAGAAACTTCGTCCCCCGCCCGTCGGCAGGAAACGAAGTCTCAACCCAGACCTTTGGTCTTCCCGCGCTGCTTCCCCCAAGATTCCCCCACCTCCACCACCCATCACCTCCACCACCCATCCTCCCTATCGTCATAGGCATCGGGGCCAGCCCAGCTGTCGCATGCATCAAAGTCCATCGGCATGGGATCTTCGAAATGCGCAAAACCCTCCTCGTCGTCCAAGCGGCACTTTCGCTGCTTGCGCTTAGGCCCGACGACAGACCACTCGTCCCCGTTGTCTGTGTTGACCACCGGAGAAGTGGTGGCCTGTTCATGCTCGACTGTGGATGGCGGCCACTCGACGAAGGGCTATGGGAGGGACCATCGTTAGCCACTGGAAGAGTACTCGAGTCTCGATGAAGAACAACTTACCAGGCTTTTACCCTTCCGCGCCTTCTTCGACCTTCTGGGGACCCGCTCTGAATAGACGAAGTCGCCCATGGGGGAGTCCTCTTCAGGCATCTTGCCATTCTCTTCTTCCATCGTCGCCGAGGGCCCGGTCTGTGTTGAAGGTGCCTGCGATCGAGGTCAGCCTTGGGCACATCGATATAGGCCGGGAGAGGATACACACCTCAGCTTCGACCACCACTTCTTCCCTTGGCGCTCTCTCCCTCTTCTCCCTCTTGGGCAGCTTGCTCTTGAAAACGAAGGCCCCCATTGACGAAGACACAATTGTCGCTTTGACTTTGTGACCAGCTGGCAATGCCTGGATGGTGGTCAGCCTTTCATAAAAGTGGAGGGAAAGAAGCGTACGTACCTCGCTGGCGTCAATAGCGAGCGTCGTTGATGCGTCCTCTGTAGTCGCTATCTGGCCGGCTGGCGATGCCTGTAATATGGGTCAGCCCTTTATGACGGTGGTGGAAACGAGTGCACACACCTCGCTGGCGCCGATAGCGATGGTGGAGTTCTTCTCGGTTGCTTCGTCGGAAGGCTTGGTCGATGAAGGCGGCTGATTGGAGTGTCAGCACCAGTTATGAAGAAAAGAAGGAAGCCCATACCTCATTGGTGTTCAGTGGCGGACATCCTGCTTCAACCGACGTCTCTTCATTATCTGCAACAACGGTTGTTGTATCCAGGACCGCGAGAGGCTCGACGATATCAGTGGCGACTTCAGGCTCGATGATTGGGACGACAGCGGCGAGTCCAATGACCGGCAGAAATTTCGGAACGGCTTCAGTTTCGTCGAAAGAGGCCGAAGTACTAGTAGTTATTTCCAGGACCGCGGAAGACTCGACGATATCACTCGCGACCCCATCTTCCACCATTAATATCTCCATATCGTCGGCAAAACCAAGCTCGCTGGGTGATAGAGGCTCTGGAGTAGCTTCGACGTCGTTGCCAAAGTTGATGTTGAAGAGGGTGATGAACAAAGCCACGATGGTCACGCTGAGGTATGGGACGAGGGCTGGTTTGGGATTGGGGTTCGCGACGAACTTGGGCGAACTATCCAACTGGGCGAGGACTTCGGGTTCAACGACTTCGACGACGAGTGCAGGCTGAGTGTCAGGCTGAGCTAAGATTTGAGGCTCGACTCTGTCGGGAACGACTGAGGCTCGACTGGGGTTGGCGATGAGGTTGAGCAGATCATCAGGCTGAGCTATGACTACAGACTCGACTGCCTCGAGGATGATGGTGGACACATCAGGTTGCGCCAAGGTTATAGGCTCAACGACGTCGGCGACGATGATGGCGGGCTCAGCAGCATGTTGAACAGACTTGGCACGGTACAGCCATCCCTCAAGAGCCTCCCTGTAGAGGAGGAGGCAGATCAACACGACGTCGATTAGGGCCAAGACAAAGTCTTCCGAGAATAGCGGGCCATTGTTGGGGTCATCATCGACATCGGTAGAGGAGCTGGGCGGTGGTGGGTCCTCGGGGTCGTCACCAGTGCCTTTAGGATCAACGCTGCCAGTGTTATCAGAAGTTTCCTCTGTGTTGTCATCGCTGTTGTCGCCGGGTTCGTCGCCACCATAGCCAGTAGGGTCGTTGTCTGAACTTTCCTCGCCGTCGCTGAAGTCATCTGGCTCGGGATCGTCGCCCAGGTCAAGGGAGTCTATGACTTCTTGTTCCTCCCAGAGGTCGTCACTATCGCCGTTGTCCGTGTTATCCGCACTGATGCTCGTGGCGTCCTCAGCAGGCATGTCGGCCGCGTTCTTGAGGCTGTTGAGGCGATATTCGACAACACCTGGACAATCCAGCAAAGGCGGGTCAACGAATCGCCCAAGGCGAGCTAAGGAAATCGACACATACTGGTATAAGCGACCACGGAGAGGACGCCCAACCACCCCGCGAGGACAAGGATGTCGGCGTTGAGGAGACCCTTCTCGTCACATTGAAGCTGAGTCTTGGTGGTGGACGTTGGGAGTGGTTTGATGGAGAGGGTTGGAGGGGGCGGAGGGGGCGGAAGTAAGATACGCGCAACTGCGGGCCCAGGTTGTGCGGGGAAGGTTGCCGGTCCTGCGCGGAGATGCTGGATGGCGAGGGAACCCAGAAGCATCACGACACCGCTGAGGGCGGGTGGTCCGCTAGAGGGCTTGGAAGTACTGAAGGCTTTGGTGAAGCTGAAGAGACGCATTATGGTGATGTATCGATGTAGAAGAGAGGTATTCAACGATCGGGGGCGCCACGTATGTCAACCCCCGGCGGAGTTCAAATTTGTTTGTGGCATGGCACTTGTTCTTGGGAGGTCTAATTGGAATGCATTGCATTCTCGTTTAGGAAAAAACTTGTGGCGCAATCGTATCCCCGTATTATTATGACATGTCGTTGGTTCAATCCTCCTATGATGTTATGATACCGTGGTCCTTATCAAGCGCGAAATCCAACAGATTGTGGGCTCCTCCAAATGCCCCGACATCCTCGTATGCCTTCGTATTATTCGGAAGTTTCGGAAGTCTAACAGAAGTACTAGTTCTGCCAGCCAGCTCCACGAGCCCGGTAGAGGGTTACAATTATACATCATTGTTGATTAACTCAATCATGCATGTCGATTTTATTTTCATAAACCGGCGATATGAATTGATCGAGACGAGGCGAGCCACGCACTTGATACAGAGGTGATGTACATGTTTGCGATGACAGGTGGCGCAGGTCCTGATTGATTTTCTTTAGTATCTGACACTCTAGTTGGCCGTGGCTTATGGACCGTCCTGTTCTTAAATCATTTACACCTTCTTGAGTGATATGTTAAGTGGTGTGCATCCTAGCTTAAAGCTTTACCTAGTATCTGTGGATCTGGGGATGGACCATACACATCAATTACACATTATCTTCAGCTAATGTTTGGTATTTCCTTGCTAAGTTCACCAATATGTTTTGGGGTTCAGGTGCTAAAACACAAGTACTTGATGCGCCATTCCACTCGGTGATTAATATGCTTTGAATTGTAACGCAAAGGCGCCCGTTGGTATTGAGAACTAGATTACACATACTCAATATTTGTCTACCTGCCCCACATACTCTCAATCTAGTTAGTCTTTTATATATTGTCGCTATTGTCTCGGACGAAACAGTTTTTGTCGTAAAGCTTTACGCATTGTCCGTCACCTCGCCTCCGTCTACAGGGCTGTCCTTTACATCCCAATACACCTGTGGAACGACAGCCAAAACTTTTTCGAAAACTTCCTCAAAATGATTGTCCCGAGGTTTGATGGTACGCAAGAAGCGCAGCTGCCTGAGCGCCACACCCCTTTTCCGGCGTTCACGAAGGCATAAGTGAAGCCACGAGGTGGAAGTGAAATCGTAGCCCAGGGAGTCACCTGTCCACCCATCCAAGATCAAATTTTGAAGGGCTCTGAAGGGCAATTTACTTGGTTTCGGGTGCGCGTAGAGCACATTCGAGATATCCTTGTCAGGTATACCGGACTGCAATTCTTCGATAAAGTTCCTTTCCGTACGGGGGCTACATCCGATCCTCAGACGAATATTCTTCAGCAAATTCTTCTTTCCGAAATTCGACCATATCATGCAGTCAATAGTGGTAGAATCAATATGCAATGACTCCAGGCGGGCTAATGGTAGCGCACCCCATAAGGCGGATACACATGCGACCTTGTGAGCGTGATGAAAGCAGAAGTCTTCGGCACCAGGAGGTGGCGACAAATTGAATTGAAGGTTGGGGATGCCCGTTGGTGGGCATGAGACAAGACCTGCTCGGTCCCAGACTGCTATATGCGTCGTCTCAGAGTCGTCCGAAATGTGGATGCATCGTCCAAGAGGAATACGCCTACCGATTAGGTGGCCTATACACTGCAAATCAGATAATCTTGATTGAAGATATTCAGATTGCCCAGTTTGGTCTTCTTGGAAAGACGAGAGGATGAACCTTTGGCGCGTGGTTTTGGGATAGACCAGGCAAGGAAGTAGAGCCTCGTAAACGAAGAAAGGATTGTCGACTTTGAAGCAAGGCAGATTGTGAAGTTCAGCGATGATATTGGAGTGAAGGCCGGCGGGAAGGCCTGTTTTGCAGATGTTGCATAGTACGAGGGTTTCGAGAAGGTGCATTGCGGCGAGGGAAAGTATAGGATCATTCAAGACGAATATTTTCGAGCCCATCGACTCGCCAGATAACTGGCTTGTATCGTAACTTGAAGGTGGTTAATCCAGCGAAGAAAGGAAGTTCGGGTGAAATCCTGCGACCCGATAGTTCTAACGTCCTGAGTTTGGGAGCGCAGCTGCCAAATAAGTTCATCGGAACGATGGACTCGCTATCAGGTTCTTCCAGAACCCCATGCACAACAAACATATCTAGAGTAGGAGCGGGCTGGGAGAGAATGGTCTTGAAGAGACCTACACCTTTAGGTGTCGTCTTGAACGGAGAAGAGACAGACTTTTGAGCTTGTGCTCCGTCAGGATCTTCTGCAATGCTTGGATCTTCACGGGGGATCTAAGGCCATCCTCGAAGTAAACATCGAGAGGGGCGGAGCGGGAGCGAGTGAGGAGTTCGTTGGTCCACTTCAGATGTTTGAACTCGATGACGCTCTATAGGGCTCGGTATTCCAGAGTGATGCGTCTCCAGTGCTGGCAAACGTACGAAACATTGATCCACGAAGGAAAGTTGCTGCCAGGCCGAACTATGGCATTCCACTGGAAGATGAGCGACAGAACTTCGGATGGTAGTTGTGTGGTGATGCTCAGGGAGTTATGGCGTGTTCTGAGCAGACGAATGGCTTCTTCGTGTGAGCGTATTTCGACCTGAATACAAGCGTACTCGGCTTGCTTTGACCGAGAGCCGTGAAAGCGGGTTACACTGACTGTTTCAACACCCTCAGCAGAAAAATTGAAGCGTAGTTTTGAGGCCCCATACCTGGAAGCATGTTACACGCACGTTGGATGCCAAGAACTTAACGAGTTGTCGGACGCGTGAGTCGAAATTCTTGAGTTTGAACTCCGCAGCCGCCTGAGCCGGGTGGCCACCACCTCTTGACCGACCGCCACAGATCATGGATTGGGGTAAACCAAATGCCTAGGATGTGGATAGAAAGGTGAGATCGGATACGGCTGTCATTGTCCTTCAGATATCGCTTTCGTAAGAACGATTGGGCTGTGAAAGTTTCAGGCCCAAAATGTCAAGTTCGCATACCAGTGCATGAATATAGCAGATAGAAAGCGCTGACTATCTGAACGCAAGGGTACTTGTTATGCTTTTCAACAAGACTACCAGACATATTTCTCTAAGTATCATTTGGCACAGCATCGCAACATCATTCAACTCCTAGTCAGCCTCGTCATCGCTGTTGACGGCAAATATAGCCACGTTATTTGTCGTTGCAGAGCTGGTACCATTTTCCATCACCGTGACCTTGCTTTCGCCTACAGGTCTGCCCCTTGTATCCCAATATACGTGGGAAACAACTGATGAGATGAGTTTCTCAAAGCTCTTATCCCAAGAACCCCCTACGTGCAAGAAACACAATTTTTTGATCCCAAAGCCGCGTTTCCGGCGTTCGCGAAGGCATGGGTAGAGCCACGAGATGGTACTTTGTCCGAAGCCAATGTAACGCGATGACCACCCATCCAGGATCAACTTGTCAAGTGATTTGAAGCGTATTCTGCTTGGCTTCGGGTGCGCAGGACGCTCGCTTGCAATATCATTATCAGGGATACCAGACTGGAATGCTTCTACGAAGTTGCTGTCAATAGTGCGCCTAGTTCCGACCTTCAGCCGAATGTTCTTCAAAGTCTTCTTCCCGCCGAAGTCCAACCACAGCGCACGATTGATGGTAGATTCGACATGCAGTGATTCTAGGAGGGCGAGTGACAATGCGTCCCAAATGGAGCACAAGCATAAGAGCTTGCAAGGGAGATAAGGATATGGTAGGCTGTCGGGGTCATGAGGAGGCGATATAGTGAATTGGAGGTTGGGAAGTTCCGTTGGCGGACATGAGGCATGTCCTCCTCGTTCCCAGATTGCGACATGAGTGCTTGAAAGTTCATCCCATATCCGGAAGCATCGTCCGGGCAGAACATGCTTAGATATTTCTTGACCCAGACCATGCAGGCAGGAAGCCCACATTTGAGGTTGCTGCACCATGCCATCATTAAAGACACTGGTGAGGATGAATTTCTGGCGTGCGTTTTGCGGATAGGCCATGCGGTTAAGGAGGCTTTCGTGTTCGTAGTAGATATTCTCGACTTCGAGACAGCGTAAATTAGGGAGTTCTGCGATGCCGTCTGAGTCAAACCCGGTGCTGCCAGAATCCTGGGGGTTGCATAACACGAGGGTCTCGAGGAGAGGCATAGAAGCGAGGGCCGATATAAGATCATTTGTATCAAAAATCTTCGAGTACTCCGGCCTGTATATAGCCATGGGTTTGTACCGTAACTTGAAGGTGGTTAATCCGGTGAAAAAAGGAAGTTTGGAGGATATCTTGCAGCCCTCTAGTTCTAACGTCCTGAGCCTGGGAGCGCAGCCATCGAATAAGTTCATTGGAAGAATGGAATCAATGATGAGTTCATGGACGTCCCTTCGGGCGATAAAAGCCTCGAGAACAGGAGCTGGTTTGGAGAGGACGGCCTTGATAGCCGCAACCCTCTCCTGCGTGGCTTTGAATGGAGACAGAGACAGGCTTCTAAACCTGTGAAACTCGGCCAAAACATTCTGTAATTCGTTCACAGAAGACCGCGTGGAAGCACCGTCTTCAAATTGAACGTCGAGAAGGGCAGTGCGGGAGCGAGGGAGGAGTTCGGCTACCCAGTTCAAATGTTTAAACTGTATGAGTCCCCACAAGGCTGGACATTCGAGAGCGACGCGTCTCCAGCGCTGACAAACGTACGAAACACTGATCCACGAGAGAAAATTGCTATCGGGCTCGACCACGGCGATCCAGTGGAAGATGATCGATAGAACTTCGGGAGGTAGCGGTCTGGTCACACTGAGAGAGTTGTGGCGCACTCTTAAGAGCTGGATCGCTTCCTCATGAGCACGTATCTCTGCTTGGATTTTAGAATACATCGCGTCTTTAGAATGGGGGTCGTTGTGTGAAGTTTGGTTGGCTAGAGTTCGAATAATGAGCTATAAAAGGAGTTTGAGAGAGTAAGAGATACGGACGCGCCGCGATAATGAACGTACCTAAAATCATGGAATCCATTCGTTATAAGAGAACTAAGAGTGGCTATAGTTATGGCGCCAAATGTTCAGAACGCGTATGTTGTGGTTCGAGCGCAACTTGATTGTGACAATTTGTCTATCAAATGTCTGGATCATCCGGAATATTGTTCAAGCTCCGCACCTCACGCCACAATAGGTGACACTAGGCAATTTATTGCTTTTGCATTGCTACACATGTCGAGGGTGGCGCGAAGCATTTTTGAGAGTGTTAAAAAGCAACAAAAATTGCATTGGTATTGATTGGCAGGTCTAGCTATCATTCTGAGTGATTGTACAGTGATAACCATGGCCAGGACAAGAAAGTATGGAATGAACGACGTGTCGCGCGGCAGCTAGCACCAGCGCGAGTGTGATGGAATATGGGGTTCGTGAAGAATAAATATCCGGCTCGCTAGGAGCAGTAGATTAAGTGTACGACGTTAGAGTACGCGTTTCCGGTTCGATGCGGGGTATAGATCTGGAGGAAGGTTAACGCGGTGTTGAGAAGAAGAGAAAGAGAAAGTCAAAAGTTAGGGCTACAGGTGGATGTAGAAAGGGGAAGGGGAAAGTGCAGACCACGAAAAAAGTCGTCGACGATCGTGATGATTGGATAATGATATGAAACAGTGGTGGCGGGAGAGTTGTATGAGTGGTGAGGGCATGTGGGTAAGAGCGTCCGTTATAGTTCTCAATCACATATAAATTTAAATAGGTTTCTCTGAATCCTCTGTCCTAACATCACAACACCGTTTATAGCCTGCTCTGCACTGGTAAGTTCTCTTCAGCCTCATCATCGCTACTGTCCTCGGCCAATACAACCACATTCTTCTTCGCGGTAGAGCTTTTAGCATTGTCCACCGCCTTGCCTCCACCTACAGGACCGTCTTGCAAATTTCAACACGACCGGCAAACAACTGCTGAAAGTTTATCGATAACTTTATCATAATCGTTATCCCATCCTTTGCAGACATTCAACAAGCGCAGCTGTCTGAGCGCCACACCGCGCTTCCGGTGCTCGCGAAGGCACAAGTGGAGAAACGACGTAGTAGTGAGTTTGTGGCCAAGTGAACGCGATGACCACCCATCCAGGATCAAGTTGCGAAGTGATGCGAGGGGCAATCTGCCTTGTTTCGGGTGCACTGGCACGGGACGCTTGCTCGCGATATCCTTGTCGGGGATACCAGATTGCAATGCCTTGAGAAATTCATCCTCGACATGATATTGGTTAGGTTCGACCGTCAGGCGGATATTCTTCAGAAGTTTCTTCCTTCCAAACTTCAACCACATCGCACGGTCGATGACGGATGTGACATGTAGTGATTCGAGGTGGGCGAGTGGTAACACTCTCCATATGGCGTACAAACCCGAGAGGTTGACACTGTGGTAATTGTAGGGTAGCCCAGGTGGGTCGAACGGTCGCGACAAGTTGATTTCGAGGTTGGGGGGTTCGGATGGAGTGTTCGAAACAAGCCCGGCTCGTCCCCATATCGCCAGATGCGTGGTTCCAAGCTCCTCTCGTATCCGCATGCACCAACCCGGAAGAATGCGCTCCCCGATCAATCGTCCAACCTCCTGCAGGTTGGGTAGTTTCCTCTTTACTGACTTTTCCTTGCGATCATAATGAACACAGGAGAGTGTAAAATTCTGGTGTGCTTCTTTGGGATATACGAGGCGGGGGAGCAGAGCCTCGTAGTTGTCGAAAGCATCGTCGACTTCGAAGTGCCGCAGGTGGGGTAGATGCGCAGTAATCCCGTAGTAGGAAGTGGCAAGACTGCAATCGTACGCGTTGCATAGAACGAGTTTCGAGGAGGGGCATGGCGGCAAGGGCGCGTATGAGGTAGTCCACACACATATATTTCGAATGCATGTTGTGCACAGGGAGATATTCATGTCGTAGCTTGAGAGTGGTCAATGCGGCGAAAAGCGGAGGTTCCAAGGATAACTTGCAACCCTGTAGTTCCAGCGTCGTAAGTCTGGGCGCGCAGCTGCTGAAGAGTTTCTCTGAGATGATGGGTTCGTGGTCTTTTTCGTGGGCTCGAGCGACGAACTTCTCGAGGTGGGGAGCAGGTTGTGAGAGAATTGACCTAATGGCGTTCATCCTATTTGGCTTGACCCTGACAGGAGGGAGCGAAAGTGTTCCGAGCCGATAAGTATCGGCTAGAGTCTTTCTGAGCGCCTTCGTTGCGGATTTGACAGGAGGTCCGTCCTCGAAGTGAACGTCCAGAAGAGCAGGACGGGAGCGAGAAATGAGTTCATCGATCCACTTCGGATGAGTGAACTGGATACATGATCATACATCTCCACAATGCTGGGCATTCTAGGGTGACGCGTCTCCAGTGCTGGCAGACGTATGAGACGTTGATCCACGAGAGGAAGCTACTGCCACGCTGGAGCACGGCGTTCCACTTGAATATCATGGACAGAACCTGAGGAGGTAGTCGTGCTGTGTTGCTGTATTGACATGCAGCGGATCTTTCAATCATTTGCAAAACAAATCATGGTTAGTTCAAGCCCTCGCCCAGATTCACGGGTGGAAATTATACCTGGATCCATCTGGGTCAAGTGCCTCTAGGTGGATGATAAAGAAAGGTGCTAAAGGCCTGCTGGCACTTGAAGTTGTTTTTCGCGTCCGATCTTGGACCAGTCTCCTGACTATTTAAGGCTCCGCGAACAGGGGCAGGTTTGGGTGCGAAACTGCATACAGCCGTCTCTGTCATAACCCATAGGGGGTAAAACCCATACTCTCTGAAACCCCATAGGTTTTCGTGTTGACCGACTTGGTTTGCGGGAAAATGCAACCCATAACCCATACTCTATCAAATACCATAACCCATAGGCTTTTTGACGCAAACCCCATACCTTTATTAGGTTGCCGGGGGGCTTGTCTGG
>JABCKT010000099.1:0-61961 GCA_018858115.1 Tephrocybe rancida
AACGGAGACCTTCTTTTCCACCTAAGTTATTGTTAGCTGAGCTTTTTGACAGCGACCTCTCAAAGTTGTGTCAAAGTAATGTCAAACACAGTAAATACTTCTCATCGCTTCTTGATGCACCAAGTCTTCACCTGATGGAACTCGATTATATCATTTATCCTGTGATCACATTCAACCAATATATACTTCTTCATAATGAGACGGATCGGCCCCATTTTGCCTTCTTCGTTATATCCCTTAGCCTGGAACCCGGTCCCAAAGCATGGCCTCAACATCGTTAATGGATCTCCCACCAATCCCACACAATGTCGCCGCTATGTACGTCGTCGATACACACATTCATTTCGTCATACTGATAGGGCCGACGTGCCTCTCAGAGCAGGCCCACCGGTACGTGAAAATCGATTTGACGGCATTGGTACCAACAGTTAACGACCTTCAGCTGGTCGGAATCATTCTCAACTGGTTTTTGTACGGTATCCTTGTGATGCAACTCTGTCAGTTCCTTGACACTGGAACTGCCGAAACTCCAAGCTGATCCCTACTAGACGTCTATTACCAGTGCTTCCCGGAGGACCGCCGGAAATTCAAAGTGCTAGGTGATTGATTTACTTGCACCACTGGCTGCTTCTCCTAACACGAAATAGTCTACGGGTTGTTTATATTGGACACTTTGCAGTCGGTGCTCGGTACAGCAGATGCCTTTTTCTGGCTCGCGAAGGGGTTTGGTAATATGAACATGCTTGCTGACCCCTACATATCACCTTTCGACCAGCCCATGCTGGATGGCATCATTGCTTTCATTGTGCAAACGTTCTTCTGCTGGCGCCTGTGGGTTTTGCAGAAATCATGGTGGTTGCCGGTATCTGTCTTTGTGGTTAGCTGCTCTCACGTCGTGTTTTCGTATTGCAGCTGACACTCACAATTAACTTTTAGATCGTACTTGCCAGTTTTGCAGGGGCGATTGCCACTTGCATAGGAGTGCGTTGCCTCTCCTCTCAAGACACTATCAGTCTCTGATATTCTCGTTCAGGGATTCCAGCTAGCAGACATGAATCACCTTAACGTGCTCAAATGGCAACTTACTGTGAGTGTGTCCACCCAAATACACGCACACTCCTCGAGAAGCTGTGTTGACCATTGATGCAGCTGTGGCTCGGTGGAAATGCTATCACAGATACTCTAATTGCAGTGTCCATGACTATTCTGGTACAATTATCTTCCTATTGCCGTCCCTCTTCAAGTATTCTCACCTTGATGCCCAGCTGCTGCGGTCGCAATCACGCGATTTCAAATACACAAACAACATACTGGTGCGCATTGTGCGTCTGACCGTGGAGACAAATACACTGACCGGTATGCCCTCGTTTCGCTTCGGATGGCTGTTGGGATGATGCTGAGAACAAATGCTGACCATCTTCCCCAGCCTCTGTTGCCATCGTTTTCCTTGTCTGCCTTCTTGCCATACCGGTTAAGATTGCTCTTCCACAGTCATTGTTGTTGGTTACTGATCACTTGCACAGAACAACCCCGATATTGCTGTAGCCCCGTGAGTCGGGCTTTCTCTGACCGCTAGTTGATCGTCTCACCGACTGCCGTGCACTTATAGAGCATACGTACTTGGAAAACTGTGCGTTCTACAGATTGCAAACTTTCATCTGCATGCGTCTGATATCTTCACTAAAGTTACTCCAACACTCTCCTGGCTGTATTCAATAATCGTATCTACATGAGCTCGAGGGGAATCGTCCCGCGAAATCGTGACCTAGCTTCGACAGATGTCGACATCGTCGTCTTTGCACCAGGTTTAGAGTCATCTCGGGACCAGATAGCTTCGTCACAGGGCCACCATGGAATTGAAATGCATCGTGACATGGAGGTCTCAAGAGATGCCCCGTTGAAAACGTTCAGGGTGCGTCGAATCCTGTATAATGTGATCGAAAACTCACGCCGATACCTACTGTTCTTTGTAGGATGGTGCACTGGCATAATGTTCAAATGTTGTACTCCAAGCCCATGGTCGATGCGTTCAGGTTAATGGCAATCTTCTGGACAACTTTAATATAAATCTGCTAGCAGTATTCTACCCACGACGACTTGCAAGTATCTTGCACTGTAGCGCTGCTACATATGATCGGATTACTGTACCTGTGTACTCACCAACTACTTATCATACTACCTTAGTCCTTCTCAGTTGCCTCTCAGCCTTTACATAGGGCTTGGGATATCAGAATTATGAACTTGAACTGAGATATCTAGTAGTGCATCACGTCTCGGGAAATAATGGCACTCAGTCAACATACCCTGCATCTCCTCAGCACCAAGAACCATTTCATAGCCGCCCACAAAAGCAAGATCGTACTCAAGAGCAGTGTGCCTCTTGATGCTAAATCCTACGACCTCAAAGAGTTCCTCGTCCTCTGTCCCTGGAGCGTGAAGAAAAATTTTGCCGTTCAAATTCTCCGGACATTCAAAATCGGCGAGTTCAGCAGGAGAAAGTGCTCTGGCGCAGACAGAGGTAGGGATATACTCGAGTTTACTTACATGAGCTCATCGAGAAGCCTCGATATTACTGTATTCACGCATTGTGTAGCTTGATTATTTTGTATAACACCATACACGCGAGTGCCGCCTACGCCAAGTGTAGGACTGCAGCTCGGCTGTGCTCATGCGTCAGCTTGATGCATCCATGCAGCGCGTGGCGCTTAACTTGTTGTCGGTATGCACCTCCATCTCGCATTTCCTTCGACAGGTCGCCAAGCACGCGTCAACCTGGTCCTCCTCTGGAGCCTACCGATCACTGACGGTCCAGCAAACATTGGGTGTGGCAATAGTTCTGCTCAAGTTGTGGAATCGTGAAGTTTGAAGGCTGGGCGGGCAATAATATAGCTTAGCCAGCCGAGATCAAGTCGGGGAAGATGGACGTTTGTGGAAGATTCAGGAGAAATTTAGAATGCCAGTTTGACGTCGGCTCAAGGTGCCGGGATCACTACATCATCATGACATCTCCGATTCAGATTGTTCCTGTTAAATGGTCGAGTTCCTGAGCGGCCGCAGTCTTCCCACTCTCGACCTGCAGTTCTAATCGCCTCCGTTACCCCCAGCCAGCCACCTTTCGACTCACATATCAGAACACATCTCTACTTAGCAAGATATGGGTCGTTGGACACAAGAAGACGAGGTTCGTCTCCTGTGTTCCATTCCATTCTAGTTTGAAACTTCCAACTCATGGGCGAACAACGACAGGACGAGTACCGCCTCCCAGAGGGCATGCAGCGCACGGGATACGATGCCGACACCGGGCGGTACTACTTCACGGACAAGGATGGGAGCGTGTGGGAAGGTGCAGCTGGCGCTGAGTTCAGCGAGATGCGGCTTGGTGTGTCATCCTCTTCTCCTGTAGCGCACTTAATCATACACTAACACACGATTCACTGAACTGTAGTCTCCGAGGCCCCTCGACAACGTGAAAACGACATTGAGGCGGCTCCTGCGAGGGCGGACGCATACCAGCGGCTCGCTGTGGATCCCGTGAGCTCCCCACATCAGAATATATTCTCACTGTTAGCCTAACATACCCAACTAGCCGCCCCGCGTCTCGTTCCAAACGTCCGGAGGCCTCGCTTCGGCATACCAGACCCTCTTCCCATTCATCCTTCTCGTCGCCGTTCTCCTCCTACTCGCGTGGCGGCTGCTCATATCGCCCTCCTTCACCGCGCCACCGCCCTGTCCGGGGGCAAGGACACACTGGGTACAACCGGGAGACACGTGCTGGGACCTCGCACGTACGCGTGGCGGGGGGTGTGGTGTTGATCGGCTGAGGGAGATGAACCCTGGCCTCGATTGTGACAGGTTGATGCCAGGGACGACGGTATGTCTGCCGGTGGTGGAGGTGGGCGAGGGAGCACGCGGGAGGTAGGATGTCTTGGAGGGGCGTATCTTATATCTTACATTGCATCGCATGAACGTTGAGCTGGAGTGTTTCCGCTACGGTATCTGCGCCACGGACGGATTTATATCTTCATTGAACATTATCATCGGGCCATCTTCATCTAGGAGTATACGTGCGAATATAGGTCACACTATTATACCTACTGGTGTACCCCCAAGTCAACATCAGTTGTTCGCCGCTCATCCATTCGATCACTCGTCAGGACACTCCTGGAGCGAAACGACGTCGAGCCCTCTAGGTACCTCTGACCCATTCACATTGCTTTATGCTTACATAAATGCCTCAATTTCGCATCATATTGATCTCTATTGGATGATAGGTCAGAGTGTGTTCAACATTGCCAATCTTTATTCATTTAGGTGACACCATACTAACTCACATGTCTCTTCAGGATCCAGAGTGCTCACGGTCGCCGCTCACCTTCGGTTCTAGTCACCGCAAGCAGTCGCGACCTCCGCTCAGACTTGTTGATCAAAGCCTGCTGCCTGACATGGACGTCTCGGACGATTACAATTTAGGGCTCTTGAGTTCAGGCTCCTCATTATCATTCGCTCTACAGAAAGTGATATGGCTGAGCTCCATTCTCATGAATCTCTTGGGTATCAAAATCCCTCATAATATAAATTGAACCTCCTCAGCCACGGCGTTGACGTTGAGCCATCCGGGGTACGTGACCCGACTTCTCCCCTCATTTTGGGCCCTGGGCCCAACCTTGGAGCCTACACCCAGCTTGATTGCAGTGCAGTGGATTCTTTCCCAATATCATTTCATTCTGGTTGCCGCCATATTGGCACATGTCCTTTTGGGGCCATGGCTCAGCTTCGCTTTAGTTGGAGGCCGCGGCTCTGCTCCCGAAGATTTGCCCCAAGTTTGACATCGACGTCGACAATTTACCTGCTTGCCTTCAATACGGGCCCTTTTCAGTCTTATCGATTTTTATTAAATAATGATCGTTCCGAGTCGGATCTTAGGCTTCGGTACGTCCATGGAACATGCCACTCGAGTCTCGAGCTCATTCCTTGATTGCTCACCATGTCCCTTTGGGATTATGCTCACCCCCATTGGGCAATAGGGCTTTTGGATTCGATCGTAAGGAGTCCGCGACCTTGCTCGTCCACCGCCTCCTGCTCCAATGCCCTGCTCCGAGTACCGCTTCATCTGATCAATTTGGTATCACCCTCGGCAGAATATTTTTGCTGATGGACGGATTGGATGGTATCGTTATTGCGCCTATTTTCTGCGGGTTGGACTGCTTGTACAAGCATGGTGCTTCCAGTATATCTCTCCCTTCTACGTTAACCCCTAGCCCGTTACTCGACGCACTTACTATAAAGCCATACTCTTACCTTATACACGATATATGCATGGGTGTACTCAAGCCCGGCGGTATTCACAAGATCACGAGCGTCTTCGATCTGTCCATGATCATCACCGTTTCTAGAGACACTCGTGAGTAGTACTTACCTTCTCATTGCCCGATGTTTCCTTCGAACTCATTCGCATACAGTTATTGTCGAGGCTGATGCTGCTGAACTGATTGCACAGGTGCGTTAGTGCAAGGACCAGTGAGTGGCCGTAACATTGGCCGTGATAACACCACCGGCATAAGAGGAACTACTTGATGCTCACCGTTTTTCGTGCCAGTTCGAGGCTTGTCAAATTGACCGATAGAGACTCAAAAACCTCAAGCTTCCCCCGTATGTTGCGTACGGATATCGAGGTCCTTCAAGTTGCCTTACTCCTCAACTCTTTCGCCTGAGGCCGTACTACATACATATCGTGGACGCCGCCGACAGCCCAGCCAATGCAAAGTAAGCATAGTAACAGCAATGGTTTTATGGTCTTTGCCTAACCCGTTCCATGTACACGATGGTAATTCTTTGTGACCGCAAAGTGCTTAGCATTGACAATAAAAAGTTGACTGCGGTGATGCCCAAACAATCGAAGGCGACGTTGACTCTGATTCCGAGGCAGAATCCAAACCCGAACCCGCTCCTCCTGTCAATCATCGGTGGACCTTCAAACTTATTACTAAAGATGAGAGTGCGCAACATTTCGCTCGTCTGACAGTATTTACTCAGATTGATGAGGACTGCGGTGGGCCGTGTACTGTGGCGGGAAGAATGAGTCGTCGTCTAGATTTGTGTGGTCATTGTTGCGTTTGAATGTATGTATAGCTTATCGTGATTCATCTGCTGCTACTATGAAACATGATACCTCTGAGCTTGGTTATGTGGGGAAGTTCACCGCCGACGCAATCATCTTCAGCAACGTCCGTGCACAAGGCACGATCCAGACAACTTTAACGAGATGAGGCAACGAGATGAGGCTAGGTATGGTTCGTAACTTTCATGGGCATCCGCAAGCAAATCAATGCCTGTGACAGTCCCGAGAAGTTCTCAGGGTGGACGAGGGCGTGCGCGAAGCAAGGCATGTCTTGTGTTGACTGGAGTAGCGAATTTAGGAATGTGCGCCACAGCTGGGCTGAATCTTATTGGATGCTATCATTGTCAGCATGGGATAGACATGTATAAGGCAGATTACACGCAGATTACATGCTGCCCCCTCGCCCACGAAGCCAATTCTATTCTCCGTCCACCAGCCTATCCATCCGGATTCCAGATGCCCAGAGTGTTGATGATTAGAAGTCCCCAACCCCATCGTAACATACTAAATCCTAAAGCTCTATGAGTCTGAATCGGATCCCGGTCCCGCGGGGCCGTCGTCGTCTGTAAATATACGTGAGGTGCGAGTATCCAACGTGAATGAGCACACGCACCGCTTGCAACATCATCCATTGACATGCTCGCCTCTGCACGAGCCTTCGTTATTAGCGCGCGAGTGTCCACATCCTTCGCGAGGTCTAGCACCGTGTCGCCGTTCTTGTCTTTGACCCTGCACCACCAGACCGACCGTCAGTACGATTTCGATTCAGACAGTTCCGAAGCACGCACCGGGTGTCCGCCCCCGCATCAAGCAAACTCTCTACGACATGTCGTCTTAGTGCCGTGTGCTCGATACACACGGCGAGGTGCAAGGGCGTGGCCTTCTCGAGCCGGTTTATGGGGTCCACGTCGCATTCTTCGTGCGAGAGGATGTACTCGAGGACGTCAGTAGATCCATGCGATACGCTTCAATAGGTTCCTTCGTTGGTCATGGTGCAAGATCAGACGAGAACAGGGCCTCTTACGCGTTGTGCAATGCTGTGCCGGTGGGTGGTCAGCGCGGATCAGAGCCAGCGTGGGGACGTACGTACGTGTGTTTCCTAGGCTGTAGCGTGATTCAGCACAACTAATGCAATGGAAAGATGAGAAAACGCACCCGTCCTGGCAGTTGATATCAAAATTCCCCTGCTCAAACACCTCGAGGAGGAGGTCCTCGTTGTCCGAGCGTGCTGCGGCGAGGAGGCGCTCGTCTGCCGCTTTTATGTCATCTATATCTCCCTCTTTCTGTACACATACTTACTGTTGGATGCGCCTGTGTTGTCCTCAGCCATGGATGGTAGAATGAGAAGGAGGCAGCGAGGACGTAGGTGGTAGTGGTGGTATGTACAGTGAAGAGATAAGATCCTGATCGATATGATCGCCAAGTACAACGAGAACGACACGTTTTGTTCTTACCCCAACATGCACTAGTCTACTTCAGAGCATGCTGGCTTTCCTATCTCCTTAATATCCTACATAATATGGCCATGGGCATCCAGACAGAGGTACGGGCTCACGACTGATGATAATTACCATGAAAATCAAAGATAAAATTACAGCAGGTTGAGGCCGAAGCTGGTACACTGGAATACGAGCTCATCGAGGAAGGGCCTGCCTCGAGGGTCTCGCGGACGTACACATCTATACACCCGCACTCTGCGCAGTGGGTCATCGTCAAGAGCGCCACCACGTCGCGAAGATTCGGTGCAGAGCCACACGATATCGTCAAAGAGCTGAGGGTTCTCGCGAAGCTGGATCATGTCAATGTTCGTTTTTTAATCTCTATTCTCTCCAACCTGCCTCGGCTTTCGCGTGTCGGGGTGGGGAGTGAATATGCTTTACACGTAGCATGCTTATTGAGTCGATGAAAAGATAATCGAAGTCTGGGCCCACGCGGAGGACGAGGAAGGAGAGCTCCTACATATCTGGGAACCCTACATTCCCCTCTCGCTCTCCGCACTCCTTGCATCACCTGTCTTCTCCCCCTTCTCCTTCTCTTCAGAGGGAACCACAGAGGCGCAGGAGAAACGTCAACGCGCCTTCCCACACATCGCCCGTTCTCTCATCTACCAAACTCTGCAAGCACTGGCTTACCTGCACGCCCAAAATCGCCGGATTGCGCATCGCGATGTTAAACCTGCCAATATTTTGCTTATGGAAGAGGGATGTGTCAAGCTTATTGATTTTGGGATTGCTTTTCAGGAAGGAGAGGGGGAGGGGGATATGTGGCCAGAGAAGAGGCCCAGAATGTATTTCGAGGTGTCGACGGGGTACGTGCACACCTGCTACATGTTATGATCTCTCTATCCCGTTCTTCCTTTTCGTTCTGCATATCTATTTTCTAGTTTTACTCTCCCCTTATGTTCTTATTGTGCTTGCTCCAGGATACAACCATTGACACACCTCACACAGGCCTTACCGCGCCCCCGAGCTCCTCTTCGGCACGCGCGACTATGATGCCTCTGCGCTCGACCTTTGGAGCGCAGGAGCCACGTTTGCCGAGTATTTTACGCCCCTCCGGTTCTGCGGGGAAGACGAGGAAGACGAGGAGGAAGAGGAAGGTGGGAAAGACCCTAAACCCCTGGAGCCGTTCATCCGCCCGTGGAACCCCACCGCAGGAGGAGTCTGGGAAAGAGACACCCTCTTCAATGGCACACGTGGCGAGCTCGCGCTAGCGGGGAGCATATTCCGCGTGCGTGGGACGCCCGATTCTATTAACTGGCCCGTACGTCCTCTCTCCCCCTTCCGCTCTCTACTTTCTTACCGGAACACAGGCATTCGAGCACCTCCCCACCGCGTGCGGCCTCGAGTTCGCCGTCTTCTCACGCGTCCCCCTGGCGGGACTGCTGCCCAATCTTCCTCCCACTAGAGGGCTGGAGGCGGAAGGGGCTGGAGATGGGCCGCTGGACCTCATCGAACGGCTGTTGGCGTATCCTGCGGAAGAGCGGCTTAGTGCGGAAAGGGCGTTGGGACATGCGTGGTTTAGGGAAGGGGGAGGGTTGTTACTACCGAGGGGTTACCCGAGGGGTGTAGAAAAGGATGAGGAGAGGGAGTTGCTGGAGGAGGTGGAGGGGCGAGATCTGGGGCAGTGGGTGAGGGAGATGCTAGGAGTGTCGAAGCGGGGAACAGAGGGTTGAGTGGGGAGTGTGTGGTACCGGCATAGGTTGTTTCTGTGATCATTGTCCGTCGCGCTGCTTATAGTACATAGAATAGACCAAAAAACACTGTCTAACAAAATGCTGATCAGCCTTGTTATCGTCCATCACTTTAAACTCATAACTCGCACTCATCGCTAACCAACACTAATCCAGTTGACGGCATCGATTGCTGTGGGCCACGGCCTGCAAGTTGCTGCTTCGGGATGAGCACATGTCTTGGTCTCCTATGGACGGCGCAATTTTTCTGTACTCGCTCCTCCGGGGCTGAAGCATGATGCAAATGCGACACGTGCCCTGCTGTAAAGTCAGCGGTTCGTCATGGCCTCAACACGACACACGCCGCAGACAAGAGAATTTTTTACTAGCTTATTCACTTGCACAGGTCACGCAGGTCAATTGGCGACTATCATATTTTGTGATACAGTGGAACTACTCAGGTGGCGACCATCGGTGGCAGGAGAGGAGAATCTCACGTTGTCGAACAATAAGAAAGCAGCGGGCAAGTAATCGCACAAGGTGCCGATTCGTACACGGAAGAACAGAGCAAGTACGCCAATTGAACTCTTGGCGGCTTGGTTCGCGCTAGTCAATCGTCGAGCACAGGTATGTACTGTTTATACACACAGGAAGAAGTGGTTGGTTGACTCAGAGGCATCACATAGTGCCGAGTTGGGGTACATATGCGATTTTCTAAGACATCTTCGTCTAAACAGAAATCTTTGTTCATCGCTTCAAAGCCTCTCCGATCAAAATGTACTAAGTACATATAATTGTGTCTAGATTCTCTAAGACCTTATCGTCCCCGTTTGACAGCGCTTCGTTATTTTGGTCGAGTAATTCTTCCGGGGCTATGTACTGGAACATGAATGACAGCCAATATCAGCTTCAAGCCATGCCATCCCGAAAATTCCAATCGAAATAATTTATCCGCCATAGCCACAACTTGGTATATATACCACCAATCCAGGATGTAAATATGCGCCCAGCAGTGGATATCCCCCATCCTACCGAACTAACATCATGCTTGTGCCAAAGTCTCCGCTTGCGGCAACCATCGCTGCCCTCGCTCTCGCCCCCATTGCATTTGCACCACCTTCGGAGTCTTTGTCCCGTGCCTCAGACCCCGTGGCATGCCCTGAAGGCTACTATAAAGCCACGAAGATTCCATGTGCCCTGATCTGTGCGTCAGCGCCTGAATACCATTCGATATCGTACACTGACATCTATACCCAAATGTAGCAAAAAGTCCGCTCCGCCAATGTTTGCACCCTATCCTGTAGGCGAGCCATGCACACCGTGAGTCAGCAATAGACTTGTGTCAGCACATTACTCGATGGTTTCAATCGAAGATAACCGGTGAGGGGGCAGGTAATGGGAAGCCTAACAGTTGCAGACCTCTTTCTGTATAGAGCAGCCAATAGAACACAAGCAGTGTCGTGCACCATGCGTTTTTATATTGAATACAGCTCTTGCAGTCACTTATGAATGGATTCCAATTTTTACCAGCCGCAACATTCTACATCAGTGCATTGAAAGGGAGTCATACACCCTCGTGAGTTCGGTTCCCTCGCAGCTCGTGCCTAGCTCTTCTGGTCTGGGTGCCTCATCAGCTCACCTCGTGTTTGTGCCCCGAGACGCGGACTCGCGGCGTCTACGGCGGTGCGCTCATAGGCAGTAGGGCTACCTCGACTTTGGGTCCTCCTACCTTCGAACAAACCTCATCATCGTCATGCTTATCCTACAGTCTAAGCTTGCGGTGATCCGAATCGTCGCTGCCCATGCTAGCTTCGTCCTCACTGCATTTGCATTCCATTCTCGCGGCTCGCTGGACCTGCAACGCCCGAAATGCTATCCCCCAGTATTGAAGATTGGATGTAGTCTCAGATGCCGGTAAGAAGCGACAGACCATCACCCATTGACGTCTGCCACTAACAGAGAGATACTCTGCTTCAAGGATGATTGGTGACCCAACAAACGTGCAGTTCGTAATTTAGCCTTTGGGTGCGCCATGCAGACTAGTAACGTGGGTTTTCAACAGGACTGGCCCCAGAACGTTACTAAAAATGATCTTAAGGCTCTCCCCGAGACCAGTTTACAGCGGAACATGTGATAGTCAGGGTAATTGCGTTGTATCATCTTCATAAAAGGAGTTACTATAAAACAAGCATTGTTACCTATTGTTGCACGGTGTCATGATCACCAGCCTGTTCAGATGATAACCTATCAGTAGCTCGTTCATTCTCCGTTTATCCCAGGGACGAGGCATTCTGATCACTATGATTATACCCGTTTCGCCCGCGTATGGAAACTAGCTAACATATCCGAATACTTATGTTCAAAAGCCTCGCCGATTTTCCGGATGCGACCTGCGCCACCCTACACGAGCCCGCAGGAGCAATAATGAGGCGCTGGCTATGGTGCACAGTTGAGGCTTTGTCAATGTCGCGTTACCAGTCAGTATACGTACGTCTTCGAATGTGGCAATTTCATGAATATTGGATGGTCAGTACTAGTCTTTCGTATGATGTGGACACCGAACCGAACCGCATCTCGCCCTCCTACACGCTCTCGTTCTTACACATGAAGAAACGTCGCTTACTTTCGGCGTTAGACCATGGGCTATACAACCTCTAGGAGGCGCTATACCATGCACAAGTCACCAATATCATTGTCTGCCGCATACAGGCTCAGGAAAAAGAATGCAATGTCCACAAAATAAACTGAAGGGGTAAAAGCATTCGTAAAAGAGTGAAAAATCACGTCACAGAGCCATTAAAGTCCTGTCGATACGCCACATGAAGTTCGACCCATGCCATAATAACAGAAGTACCCACATTAAACACCAATCAGTGCACCAGCATCACCACTCGTCTTCGCTATATACGCCCACCCTTGTTTCTCGCATTGACATTTTCGACATCACATCAGACCGCACGCTCTCCACGTCGTCAGACTCCACATCATCATACACTGTGTAGCTCTCGACGATCAGCTCACCCTCGTGTGCGCCCTTGCGCCACCCAACGCGACTCAACTCAACGTTGCTGAGCAGCCACGCGGAATCGGAGCCAAGCCTGTGCGCGAGCGAGTGTATGCTGAACATCACGCGGGAGACGGCGATTGAGGTCGTGGTTAAGAGGAAACTGGCATAGGGGTTAAGCGGTAGAAGACCAGCCTGGAGGTTGCGCTTACTGTGAGTAGATGGAGGGTATATTTATCTAGAGGATGGGATATTGATGTTAAAAGCAGGAGGAGGGACAAGGAAAGGAGGTGCTGACTCGGGGGTATTGCTTGAGCATTGAACCAACTGCTGATAGAATGACGGAAACTGTGCAGGTGTAAGACGCCGAATGCGATTTGAGGGAGAAAACAAATACCAAATACAACGAAGTAGAAGAATCCTCCACTGGGCATCGAACATTAACAAATTGATTGTAGTACGGTGAGAACGACTGACTCTCGTAGAAGGCGCTTCAGTACCGGGGCATGCTTGAGGAGGCGTCTGTTCCTGAGAGCTCGCACACCGGTCATAATGTACATCGCAGTCTTTCGAGGAATTAGCCCAAATAGTCACAAAGTAATGTCGGCACATATTACTCACATGAAGAACTAAGGAAGGCAGATAGAGATGCCAGAAGTCAGGCGGCCTTACAGCCTTACATCCCTCATTCCTGATCCCGGGGAAAGCGTGCGCGATCTCTGCTTGCGGGATGATAACAAGTGGGTTAACGGAGAGGTAGAGGAACACCAGGGACAGCACGACAGAGATCACAAAACCGACAATGATGCCTATTCGCGCGACCTTGTTTGCCTGGAAGAGATACCAGATACGGATGACCAGGATTCCTGAGACAGCAGTCGTTTGTTTGAGTTCGGGATGTCAGCGAACACAGTTGCAGCATACCTTGAATGATTATGATGGCGAAGATGTTTAAAAGAAAGGCCATCTGTATCGCGGGCTTACAGCTGGATGACGATTAGTCGAAGATAACACGGATTTAGATATGTATTTACAACTAGGAAGAGCGGGTTGAATGGCAGAACAAAGATGAGTGCATGCGTGCTTACTTCAGGTGAAGGGTTGGGGATAGAGTAGCCTACGCAGATTATAACGTCATTTCACATCAAGGGGGTACGCCAGGGCCACCCACATACTATCGAGAACCTGCTCTCCATCATTAGCGCAGAAGTTTGGAAGAGCACAAGGGGTCACTTACATCATGATTGTGAGTGGTAGATAGCGGTTCTAAATGCAAATTATTAGAGGGTTTGAGACAGCCACTAGCAGTGCAACGAACCAGGAGGAATAAAATGCGCGAAGCGTTCCATTTTCCTGACCAAAAATACTCCACCTGCACAATGGGCGAGGTCAATCGCACTCCAAATTGTATCCCACACAAACACACCTCCTCGTCGAATGTAATCATGTACTCGTATACTACGGACAAATCAATCAAACGTCCTGGCACGCAGAGCGCATCAATTCGACTCACTGGCCAGACTGAAGCACGCAATCGATAACAGTCTCGCGACCTCTGCTCCTTCCAGAGAGAGCCCGAACGCGGCAAGCCGCTCCGCATGAGAAAGGGAAGAACTTGACCCAGTCATAACCAATATAGCCAAGCACCTGACTTAGAAAGAAAGAGGCGGGAAAAGAGCGCAGGCTGCTCTGCAGCGCTTGGGAAAGGAAGAAGTGCAGATGAGCGAACATCATCTCGGTTGAGTTATCAAATAGTAGTATCACTGTCAGAGCTGTGGTTGGCAGGCCCAGGGTCACGCGAGGTGCTGTCTGCTTATGTGATACTCAGCCTGTCAATGGAATGTTGTCGACTTGTCGTTCGGCTGACGGCACCTGATATCTAGACCGTGTAGACGACACTGATGAACGACTTGATCGGGACTCAATGTAAGTAGTCTTCGTAGTGAAGCTACTGGTTAAGTTATGTCCAGAGACTTTGCAGCTGCAGTCGTCAGGAGATTTATAGAATTATGGGAGGTAACTAGTCAATTGATGGAGATGCGTTGCACCTCTGAAACTTGAAGACTGATGGAAGGCTGTTGATGACTAGGACTATGTATAACTTGAGAGTGATCCCCAGAGCTCAGCCAGTCGGAAGGGAGGGTGTCCACTATGATACTTGCTTGTATTCGGTTCGGCAGGGGAATCTGGGAGTTCTCGATCATGCATCGATCTTGCCACGACAACAGGTAACCGTCTTCGTAGCACCTCATGTACAGAGGAATTGAAGCATGTTCAAGTTCAGCAGGCTCGAGTTCTTGGGCCGCTTCAGTAGGAAGCAGATTCCATAAACATCTGCTTATACATCTTCCATATAAGTGGCCCAGATTATACCTGCACTTCAATGGCACTTTGGAGGTTTGGAGTAGCAATTAGTCTGAGAACCAGAAGGAATGTCAAAGATGGCATACCATTATATAGGCGAGTCGCGTAACGCAACTGGTCATCTGCAACAAAACGCGCCAACCGCTGTCCATTCGTTTAAGGAATATTTCTCCAGTAATTCCAGTAAGCGAGCCAGTCAGCATGCAGTTTTCACATGGGTAAAACGCGAGCATCCCTAGATGAGCCATGTTCGTGGTGAAATGTCGAATAAGAGACAAGCATGCGACGTATTTTCCGTATCATCCAACGTGTAGAACGGCGTAATTAAAAGCAGAAGAAGACACACATATAGAGAGGAGCTTACCTCGAAGTAGTCCGCTGTAGTCTTGACGTCAGCACGCACCATGGGCCTTGAGTTTTGGAGTAGCATGGGTCGTAGCGTGGGGCCTCAAGGACCAGTATTGTGGTGCCAAAGACACTCATTTCGCCTTGAACAAAAGGAAAGGAAAGGCGCGGGTTTGTTGAGTTGGGCGCCGGTGGCTCGCAGGCGGGTGCCAGGAAGTACAAGGGAATTGGAAGTGCAAGGGAATTCCCGTATCAATTGTCAAACATACGTCCACAACGCGTCTTGTTCGTTGGCATGTGATTTCAAACTACTTACTTTTGCCAAAGCTTCTCTAATCAATCCTAATTCAATCACTACGCTTAGAAAGACCTGCTCATCGCGCTAGCATTAACATCGCTTTATCTCGAGATGGACCTTAACACGGACATATGGCCAGACACCCAATTGAAATACATCGTGATTTTTGGAACTAGAAAAACCGTAGCCATTGCCGCAGTCATCGTTTTTCGACATCTGTGGTCTAAGGCCGCTCTATCTCCAAGAAAACAATACCGATGGCGAAAGCTAGGGTAGCCAAGCGCACGTCTTATTCCAATTTCGAAGAACACGGTTCAACTGTGCCGCTGAGTACTTTCGCAATCTTTCTTGTCAGATGGCAGATGCCTCACATCCCCATGACGCTTTAGAACCTAATCCGTATCCTCAAACGGCGAACAAACCCGACAACCGCTCTACCTCCCTCCACGAGGGAGTCGAATAATCCACAAGAAATGACTGTTCGCAAGCCAAAGGAAACCTTACATCTTGTGGAATGATGCCGTCTGTCACCTGGAACAACGTGATGCGCAAAATGCGGAGGCTGATATGGAACTCACAAGTACGCACCAAATGAACACTGAAGGGATCATTTCGACGTATGTATGGCCAATTTCTCGACGTTATCCCGTAAGATTTCAGGCGGCAGTCACTTGGCAATCGCGCAATCTGTGCTGATTCATACGGTCATCGCTTCGCCACCTAATACAAGGTCGCCAGCCATGGAACGATGAACGCTAAGAAAGTTTGCGATGTAACGGCGCCTTTTCCAATTGCTACATTGTCATGGCAGGCCACAAGTCAAAACCCTGACACACCTGGCCAGCTCAGCTGACCATCCAAGGGCCAACGACTGAAAGCTAAAAACTCAGATTGTGATCACTTGTCGGACAGCCTGATCAATTCTTTACAGGCACCATTCAATTATCGAGCCTTGACTATCCACAAAAGGCGCACAGAAGGCATGGGAATTAGGGTCGTGGCAAGGTTCTGTATCAATGCCAAATGCATGAGCCTGAAGACCCCCCTTCGCCCTTGTGGCACGTTTGTCAATATACGGGCTGCAGGGAAGAAGACGACCACCACTGAACGCTGGGTGGAGTGTCGGAAGGGCAGCGAATTTAGAACCAGGGCCCACGCTTGTTTCCTCGCACGTATCGCAAAAGCCACGTTGTTGGGAGCGGCTCAATTGGGCCGACAAGGGAAAACTGTGGCCGCGGCTTTTTAACATTTAGGTGGAAGCGCGACTTGTCTTGGCCGATATCACTTACTCTTAGCATGTAGATCCATCGAGATCCATTTATGCCTCACCTTCAAGCAGTCCGACTACAGCCATGTTAGAACTTGACCTGCTGAGTGTGCGCTCTTGCAAAGTTTTGGTTACCGGTGAGTCAACCTCGGCTTCTAAGTCTAATCCGTATGCTGATACGGTGTTTTCGTTACTTGTGATAGACATGCTAACACCGTAAAACGTTCGTCGTCAGCCAAATTCCGTACGTGTGTTGTCAGCTCGCTGCCGTTGGCTTCGATGCTCCATGCAGCTCGGATATCCCTGAAATACTGTGCGCGAACGGGGAAGAACGTTCCTCGTCTACGCGGTGACCAGGATGTGCACTTTTGGCCGATAGGCTTCCAGCTTCCTTACCTAAGTATGTATGGTCGACTGTTTGACATTCCTTCCAAGTCTAACAACGACTTGTTCCCCCCGATGCCCAGTCTTTCGGGCTTTCAGACTGTGTTCGTACGAACATGGATAATGGATAACCATATCTTCGGTTCCGCGTCTTCTCCGTCACGGAATTCCAATCTAACAAACCGAATCGCTTAGATACGATCTCGTCGTCCACTGTACCACAGCATGAGACCATACCCGGCGAGTACTTGCGCATTCGTCATGCCATCAGGATTTTGCCAGCTCCGATTTCTCCAACAGAGGCACATGCGATCAATCTCCATCCCCGATTTCTCTTTCTTCGATACCCGTGTCGGGAGTCATGTCCAAAGATGAGGTCGCGTGGCCTTCCCGCTCCCCCACATGATGCCCTCATCGCCGCCGATCACTTGCATCCCGCCATAGCAAGGTCATGAGGTGTACCCTAGACCCAATCATATTAAGTTCTGGACCGCCGACTACCCAGTTCCAGAGCAGAGCCAGGAGTATCGTTAATCTCGCTGTCAATAAATGCCCCATCCTGTTGTCTCGGGTTCCACTTCTTTTTGACGCCGCCACCCCCACATGAACGCTCACGGAACGATGCGAGACGCGTGGTCCTCTTGTACCCGATCTCCCTCGAATGCTGGGTCCCGCCACAATTCCACCTCAAGGGCGCTCTCGGTAACTGATCATGATCGAGCGCCGTCGTTTGCGAAATGATATGAGGACTCGTGGTCTTCCGGGCGTGCCCCTGATCTCCCTCGACTACTGACCCCGCAACTGAATATGATGGCGTAACGTGTCTGCGAGGCTCATAAACACCACTGACCGCTGTGCTGAGCACCGGCTCCCTTCGTATTAGCGTACCGTGACTGAGCACTGAGCAGGCGCTCTAGGTCCCGCCTTGGACACGCTATCTTAGTGTTGTGCCTGTGAGTGCGTGGCCCAGCCCATGATCACGCTCTAATGCTCTGAGTCGGGAATAGGGATTATTCGTTGTCCCTCTATCGGTCATTCTGTTTCTCTACATGTTATTCCAAGGGGCATGTCAGGATCCAGCGATCTCCTGATGGCACTCAGCCATTTCCAGCCAGAACAATGCACGATCACCACCCCGAATCTCAACCACTACTCACGTAGCACAACTTTGTACTCCGCCTCATCCGGCGTCCTGCGATAACCATGTTCGTGTCAGCTTCTCGACTTCCTTCATTTCCACATCTTGTTCTGATAAGTGAACAGCTTATCACGCATTCCCACATGGTCTTCGAACATCCACGATATGATACTCTCCCACTGCACAGCCAACATTCGTACTCGGTGTTTCGCGATATCCGCCCAAGTCCGTGTCGGGCTCCGAACTTTGTGAACTTTCTTCTTTTTTGTGTCGGTTCTTCTGATATGTCGCGCCACCACCCACATGAACCCAGGCACCGAGCCACGGCACACGCCGACGTTTGATAGCTTCCAAGTTCCCTCCCCAATTCTCATCCCAAAACTCCAAGTCTCAGTCGCATCACGCGGCGGCGACCTACTGCCAGGGCCTCCAGCGCGTACCCTGGTTGTCATTCCTGATGCTTCCTGTAGCCCCGCCCCTCGCCCTGAGGCCTGATCAGCGCCATGGGCTGGAGAAACGTACACGCGCACTACCCCCGCCGTGCGTCATACATGACGCGGGTGTCTCCTGCGCACATGGATGCTGCCTTATCGAAGCCTGCAGTGGGTTCGCATGCGATAACGCGCTTTCTGTGTGTATTCACTCCCTGGCGCGATGGGAAGTGGATTGTCGCGAGATGATTGATGTACACAGGAATGTCGGGATATATATATTCGAAGCAGGGTGTGGTTCCATCGGGCGTCCTCAGCATTGGCTCCCTATCATATGCTGCCCGTGAAATCTCCTTCAAACAAAGTCGAGGATCCCGCCAGTCCACACGCTATGTATAATTAATCATCAATGATTCTCACTTGTCGCGCATCCTTGATCTGCGCTTACGGCTCCTCCACCCACGCCTGCAAATTAAAGCCCCTAGACACATTCCAAGAAGAAGCCCAAGACTGCGGAATCTCCACCGTAACCGTGGCGTGCCGTGGACCGGGGCCTGCGCGCTTCTGGCGTTTTGCGTCTCGTCTTCTGACTGCCAGGTGGAGCTCAGAAGACGTCGCACGACGAGAATAACTAAGGTTGAGATAACTGGGATGAGGCTGGGCTTCGGTTGATATGATGGTGGGAGCTTCTACATCGATATTGTGCACACGACTTGAACTCGATTGATATGTCATCGCGGCGGGCGGGTACCCTCCCAGTATGACGCTGATGCTGCACGGGCCCTGCCGAATGATTGCAAGGTTCCAGGCGCGATCGACTCTGAAAGTGCTGTAGGGCAATCGGGGATGACGGTTTGGGAACGTGCGTTATCCTTTCCCTTTTACCTTTTACCTTTTCGTGGGAGAGGAAGAGGCGAGATGCAGCGCGAACTCTGACCGGGGATTCGAACGCGGCGTTGCGTTTCTGCCTTGCCCAGAGTGGACTGGCAAGCATCCACGGTCAATGGACGTTATCCCGACTCGGGATTGTTGAATCTTTCGTTTCGTTATTTCTGGGCTGTATGTATGTATGTATGTATCCCCGATATCGGCCGTTCGATATTCGGTGTTCCGGGAAGAGCAGCTGCAGGTGGCGTCGTGGTCGTATGAGGGTGGGAGGGACCGGCGGCCCGTATCATTCTGACGCGAACAAAAACGAGAACAAGGGCTTGAAGAACAAGAACGAATGCCACTGATGGATGGAAATGGAGCGCAGCGACAACGAAGATCGACACAGTGATCTATTCTGATTCTGATTCTGCACTTCCATCTCCATCTCAATTTCGGGGGTGACAGTTCCATGTCCTATATAAACTCCCCGTCTTATTGTCGTACCCTGCGTATTTGGGGTCCTCTAAGTAAAGTACCGCCATAGGAAGTATATGTATCGACTCGGATCGGCTCCCATGATGGCTCGGTGTCCTCCATCCTTCCATTCCTCCTTCTCTGCTTCTCCTTTGAGTGGACAGTCGAAGGAGGGGAGAACAATAATCAAGCGCGGTGGCACGCGTACGGAGTGGGAGCGGGGTGTACATTATCATACTGTATATACGCCGCGCGGTGATCGATACCATTGCATTGCATTCACAGGGAGATCGACCCCGTACTGACACTGAATTCTTCGAGATCGGCGGGTGGGGTGGGTACGTATACATTGTGCTGGTGCTGGTTAACGTAGCAGTCATAGAATGTCGAGATTGAGAAGTTAGAACGATATCGCAACTTATCCGGGTCACCGTTATCATGTCAGTGTGGGATTTATTGCATTCTATTGACTGGGGGCCGTACGTATGTATCTTCGAGATGAACGACATGACGCATCTGCCAATACGAGTTCGACGTCCAGCGTCGGGTAATGGTAGTATCAATGTGGATTTGGAGAAAGAGGTGGGGTGGGCCCAACGACGCGAACGTGCGCTATCTTTGATCATGAAGGCGCTACGTACGGTATGAATTGGGGCTTCTTGGGCGCGTACGGTATCTAGATTCACGCGGTATGTTCAAGTTTCCAGCGGGTAATATCCACTGTCAATGTGGAGAAAAGAGGTGGGGTGGGCCCCAGCTTGAAGACGCGAACGTGCGTTATCTCTGAAATGAATGGCGCTACTACGGTAACGTATGCATTGGAACTTCCTGGGCGCGTGCGGTATCTCAGTTTTCGCGGGTAATACTTATATCCAATGTGAATTAGGAGAAAAGAGGAGGGGTGGGCCCAACGGCGCGGACGCGGGGAACGCGAACGCGAACGTGCGTTATCTCTGGAATGAAAGGCGCTAGGTATGAAATAGAAGGCGCGTACGTATGGTGTACTATCTACGCGGTATGCCCAAGTTTTCAGCGGGTAATACTGTATCCACCATGAATTAGGAGAAAAGAGGTGGGGAGGGCCCAACGGCGCGGACGCGGGGAACGCGAACGTGCGTTATCTCTGGAATGAAAGGCGCTGGGGTGCGACTTATGAATTCGAAGGCTTCGGCGCGTACGTATAGGTATAGGGTTGGTATAGGGCGCTATCTACGCGGTACAGTACATACGCATGGATATGAACGCAAATCCCGTCCTGACCCTCGCTCGGGATCATACGGCAACATGATATCACTAGGGCAGGCCTCCGAATGAATGAATGGATGAATAAGATGCCAGGGTGTGATATGATGTGTGATGTGTGATATGTGATCAGTACTCAGTCAGTGCTTATCCCGACTCGGAGGGTCCCTCGCAACTTCTACCGTGCAGCCCTGCGAGTGCGAGTTCTTTCATTTCCCGTTTGACAACGACATATGTATACCGTAATGATATGAGATATATCCCGGGTACTCAGTAGCATTGTCGCTGAAGCATGAAGTATGAAGTCTGAAATCTGAAGTCGGCACCACTCGCGACTCTTCGGGTACTCAAGGAAGCACACAGTACACACGTGTGGGAGCCGGTAGTCGGGTGTCGGACCGGGGGGGTGGGGGAGGAGGGCGGTGGCGTCGGGGACGGGATGGAAGGGGTGGAGCTGTGCAGTGCCTCTTTTTACCTTTGTTCCGGGATGCCAGGGGGTGGGCGTTTCGGAGCGGGGAGTGTACAGGTGCATGGGTTGTGGCTGGGTTGGGGAGGGGGCCTGGGCGCGTTTGGGCTTGCGTATTTTTGGATAGTGTGTGTAGGCGAAGAAGCAGCTTCGGACGTTCAACGGGCGACGATCTTTTCGCTCCATCAGAACCCCCTCCCATCCGTACATGTCCGTATGTAGAGTCAGCACAGTACACAAAGAAAATCTTACGCACCCTCGCTTGTGCGTTCCGCGTTCCGTGGTGTAGTAACAGGGCTTGATAATGATTAATGGCTGACAGGCACGCGTGCGTCGAGAAGATGTGGATGACAGGTCTAAAAACCAGAGAAAAGAAAAGAAAATGCCGGCACTGATAAGTTAGACGGACGGACGTTGACAGGCGGCTGTGCACCTGCATATGGTGGGTGGGCCTCGAATTTCGGTGTATCAGTCCGATAGTCTTAGTCAAGCATTAGATTGTAAATTAATGAGTCTGGTATTGTATCGCAGGTGGAACGAGGCGAGGAGCGCGGGGGGTTGAATTTTAAGCATTGGGGACAACAAGGCGAATCGCGTGGGGCATGGAGGGAAGCATTGGCTTGACTTGGATTCGAAGAAGTGTTTTATAATTAGATATGTGCTGAATACTACGATATGATACATAGCGCGATGGGATCGCCATTGGGGTGCGAGGATGGCGAGGATGGCGCACCGATAGGGTCATTTGTGCTGTGTAAGAGCTGATCAAGGTGACTCGACCCACGCCCCTACCCAAGGCCTACCACAAGACACTGGGGTGGTGGAGTTGGTCGAACACGATTAGGAAAGCCAGGCACGGTCGGCCGGGCCCGAGGGGCTTTTCTTCGTGACCCTGCAGGAGATAAGAAATAGTTCGTGGGAACGAGATGCTATCGGGCTCCACAAAGCATAGCCCCGTCCAGCCTATTCAATCGAGAGAGATCTAGAAAAAAACATTCGAAGATACGACAAGAATCGTAGATACATAATGGGTGGATAAAACCCAGCCCGTGTCTCGCACCACCCCCTCCCCCTAAAAATGTCCTACGCCCAGACCCAGCCGCTGCCGGTGCACTCCCCAGGCCGCGCGGGCCATCGCAGGTCGTACATCGCCAGTGCCATGGAGGGCCCGTCCTTCGGTGCGCTCCCCCGACGCCCGTCGTCCAAATTCCATTTCCAGGACACACCAGAATCGTCGGACGACGAGTCCTCCGATGCCCCCAGCCCCTTCTTCCACGTGCATCCCCCAATGCTCAGGCTCAAGCTCAAGCAACGGCCCTCCTCAAGCGCATCCTTCGGCCCTGTCCCGCGCCCCCCACCAATCGCACGCACCAACTCGACGCCGATACTCCTCTCCAACGGCAAGCCCCTCAAGTCCTCGCTGAAGGGCTCCTCCTCCTCCCCGTCCATATCCCCCTCGTCTTCCCAGCCCTCTCCCCTCTCCTCGTCTCCCAGAGCGAGAGCGGCTTCGACTCCCGTGTCCCCCAAAAACGTGCACTTCCCACACACACTCGCCACCGTCCGCCTCTTCTCCCGCTCCGCGCGCCCGGCGTCCTTATCCTCCCCTATACCAGACGACACCGACACCGACGGCGACCCCTCCGATCCCTCCTCCTTCCCCTTCCCCCGACTCCCCTCCTCCTCGTCCTCTGGCCCTTCCACCAGACACACGATCGACACCGCCCGCTGCTCCCCCATCCCCTCGAGCGCCCCACCCGCAACGGCCAACGTGCACCTCGAGTCCATACAGATGGGCGAGGGGAGCCTGCGGGGCACGCTCCTCGTGCGGAACGTGTCGTACGAAAAGCGCGTCGCGGTGCGCTTCACGCTCGACGGGTGGGACACCACCTCCGAAGTCAGCGCCGCGTACGTCTCCTCCCTGCCCGCGCTCCCGCCCGCGCTGCACGTCCCCGGCTCGGGGCTCCACGCGCCGCCATCCCCATCCCCTTCGACCGATACGCACACCGCGAGCAAGAACGAGGTCCCGCCGGCGTGGGACCGCTTCTCCTTCTCCCTCCCCCTCCCGCCCTCCTCCGCAACCCCCTTATCGGCACGCACCCTCTTCCTCGTCGCGCGCTTCAGCACGCCCGCCGCGGAGTGGTGGGACAACAACGCCGGGTCCAACTACCGCGTCTGCTTCTGCCGTACGTCGTCCTCCCCCCGCTTCCGCGTCCCCGCTTACCCATCGCCCGGTCCAGCAGCGTCCCCCACACCACACGCCCCGCCCACACCGATAGTGCGCGCGCCCCGCGCCGCGCCGTCAAGGCTCCGCGCACTCTCACTGAAGAACTACGCCGCCCCCGCGCTCTCCATGCCCCCCCTCCCCCTCCTGCACGCGCACGCGCACGCCCCCTCCACATCCCCCTCCGCGTCCTCCTCCCCCCCGACCCCCTACCCCCTCCACATCCACGCCCAACGCTCCCGCACGCCCTCCCTCTCCTCCGCCGAAGCCTCCCCCCTCGCCACGCCCACCGACCTCGCGCCCCTGCACGCCTTCCCCCCGCTCTCCGCCGAAAAGGCCAAGGACAAGGAATCGCCGGCCGGCGTGGGCCTGTACTGGCCGTGGTCGCGCATGTCCCCGACGCAGGAGGAGGAGGAGGACGGGCAGACGGAGGGGGTGCGGAGCGCGTCGATCACGCCTATGCCGGTGCCTACGCCCCCGAGGCAGGAGGGGGACAGGAACAAGGACAAGGAGGAGGGGGAGGAGCGGAGCGACGAGGCGTACCAGGCGCTGGTGCGGAAGTGGTGCTTTGCGGGCCCGCCGGGGGTCGTGCATTAAGCTTTAATCTGTTGTCATTCTCGTGGTCTCTTTGGTCGGTCTGGTGCTGGTGCTGGTGTTGGTTGGGTGGTTGGGGGAAGAAAGGGAGGGCGTGACACGACACACGATGTGTCAGGCTGCGCTGACAGGCGGCATGCAAGATACCATTCAATGCCCGGCCAGGGATCTTATCATATCCTCTATCGCCGGCCCCGCGTTCGGCGATACCGTTTCACATGATACTACTACTACACACACACCGCACTCGACGCACGCACGCACGCGCACTTCAAATTTTCAGGCTCGAATCCGCACACCACACACCACACCACACACCAAGCAGTTCTTATCCCGGCTCTCCCCAATGCCCCACCCATTTCTCCTCTCCTCTCCCGGTATCCCGATGCTTTGCTCCCTGCACGGACCATAGACCCATTTTCATGACACCCCCGTCTTTTTATCTTTATTATCTTGGTTCCACTCCACTTGTACGCCCCACCAAAAATCGGTTCAACACCGTCTCTCCTTTTTTATTTTCTTGGTTCTCTTGTACGGCTTTCTGCAACCCCTTGGTACTTACCATGTTCACTTACCACTTACCACCACTTACGACTGCGCCTGCGCCTGCGACTGCGACACACACACACGAACGATGGGACGCTGCACTTACGTACGAATGAAATCAAGTACTAAATTATAGACACTCGTACTCGTATAACTTATAGGGATGTGGATGGGCGGTATGTATACATACACACCTACATACGCGCGCGCTAGGATATGTAGGATGAAAATGCACTTGCGTTTGCGTTTCCTTCTCCGTTGAATATTCGAATTCAGAGCCAACCACGGGCAGTGTCGCATTATTAGCCCGCCCCATTCCATCCCTCGCGATCCCACACCTAATCCGAAACAACGACAATGACACAGACAAGCCCATGCTTCCTTCCCTTCTCTTCTCGCATACATACGTATACGGGTTCTTGGTTCCTGTGGGAGCTGACGCAGATAAGGGGCGACGATCACTAGCAGTGGAGCGCGTGTGTTCTCAATTGCAATTATAGGCTGGTACCGGTGGGAATCACGGATCGAGAATAGAGCCAGAGCCGGGCCTGGAATCTGGCGGGGCGCCGGGCAACAGCGGGGGCTGGTTCTGGGTTCTGAATTTCTGAGAGACTCCGACTCGGAATTGTAATGTGGCCCCGCGGGGACATGGGGCACATGCATATGCATATCATGGATCGTACCACCGGGTTGTTGTCTTGGAATTGTAAATTGCAATTTGCGTTGAACCTAGGGGGCCCCGGGCTTGTGACGCGACTCGGGCGCCACCCGTGCCTGGTGGATTAATATCGATATTTAGGGGGGGAGTTCGAAGGAGAACTTCCTGGGTGCCGTCGCCGTGATAGATATGGATGCCCATAGATCCACACAGATCCAACACAGATCATGATGTGACTCACGGGCGGGTATTAACCGATCCAAGGCGCGCGTCAATCCAGCAGTGAAGTAAGGAAGCTGGAGAATGCCAGGAAGCTTATCAGCGCGGGGTATCGTTATCTTCCCACCAGAGCAATGTTAATCCCGTCGTGCATTAATGAACATCAATCTCATCGAACTGACACTGCGCCGGGTTTTAATTTCAATTGTACTATTCAAATGATCATGGCTCCAAGGGACGGTGGCGCTCCCTGCCCCACTGCCGTCTTCAAGTCCCCACATCTCGTCTCCATCATTCGAATACATATCACGAAATTCCAAGGAGAACTCAAGTGCGTCATGGAGCCTTACACCTCTTCATTCGAGGTCCATCCCATTTCATGTCACCTCCGAAAAATCAGGAAGTCACATAACCCCAGCACCAAGGTAGATTGTGCAGCGTTTGAAGCGACTTCGTACCGTCTCCAAGTCCCCACATCTCGTCTCCACCATTCGAATACATATCATGCCATTCCAAGGAGAACTCAAGTGTGTCATGGAGCCTTGCACCTCTTCATTCAAGGTCCAGTCACCTCCGAAAAATCAGGGAGAGTCACATAACCCAACGCCAAGGTAGATTGTGCAGCGTTTGAAGCGACTTCCTACCGTCTCCAAGTCCCCACATCTCGTCTCCATCATTCAAATATCTGCCATGAAATTCCAAGGAGAACTCATGTGTGTCATAGACTTGGATGAGTACACCTCTTCATTCAAGTCCCATCCCATTTCATTTCACTCCCGGAAAATCAGGAAGAGCCACATAACTCCAACGCGATGCTATATCGTGCCGAGGTAGATTTGGAGTGACTTCGTAATACCCGGTATGCTCAGTCTGGGTGCTGGGCCGTAAAGTCGCGTGCCGCCTGATATTTGAATTTCCAGTGGGGCGGACAGGAGGAGAGGATGGATTTAAGCTAATAGACTCGGAAGAGAAGAGGCTAGCGCTAGTTCGCTATGCGCCTCTCAATCCGTCCCGGGTGACCATAAATTTAGAGGGAAGGTCGTGTACCGCGTCGATGTCATTATAATCTGGCGCCACCACCTTAGTAGCCGTATTTCTGCCTGCGCGGAGTGGGGCACGTCACAGGATCGACGCGTCCAGACGCGTGCGATGGGGGCCGCCGAGGGGCCGCATTCATTGTAAATTATATATATACGACGCCAAGCTTGAGGTGGACTGTGCAGCGGTGTCCTGGCGCGTTGAAAATCAGGCTAAAGCACGCTTGTAACTTCTAAATTGAAGCCATTTTACACCAAAATCGACAGCATCCTTTCCGCCTGAAATTTTCTTGCATAAAAAGCTAGCAACCAACCCCCCCTTACGCGTTACTCTCCCGCGATTAGGAAACTTTTTGAACCTGCGTTACGCGTTACGGTTTGTGCCATACAGTCCGGTACGGTACGTGATTCTCCTGAAGCGCGTCAGTTGGTGGGCCGTGCGATCGTGTGGGGAGCCAAGGATCGAGGATTGAGATGGGGAGGGAAAACTCGACGCGTGCCGGTGCACTTGTTCCCGAGGCGCTGGAGGACCATGAAGTAAGAGGGAAGTCGAGGTTATTAGTATCGGTGCCGCAGGCGCACACCGCGTCGTTGCAGTTCAGTCGCGCCCATGCATACGTGCTACTCTGGACGCCACGCTACCGCTTCAACCTAGACGTATTTCCGCCGGGGCGCGCGTCATACCAGGGCTCGATACGTCCGGACGCGCATAACTGCCATGCACGCGCGTCAACACATCGCGTCACCGAATGTCAGCGCCCAGAATCAATTCAACGCATATCTACGAAGCGCGCGGAAACGCTCCTCTTCAGGCTCCTGTTGCCCCCCCTTCCCATTGTCCAGGGTTTTTTCGATCGACCTTCGAACAATGAATCGAAGGCCTGTCACGGCGGGCCTTCTGCGCTCTCGACAACTCAACATATATGCAAGTGTGCAATCGCACGTTCACGTTGAAGCTACTGTGCGTTAAGGTTGTGCATAATGCATATTGCGACCGGTTTCCATCCCGCCGCCGTAAGATTGTCAGGCACGGAGTACCCTGGAATTTAAACACGTCAGGATCGTGCCACCTCCCATGCGACAGGGTGCTATAATAATACATGTATGTACCTCCCCCTGAGTCGCCTGGACCTGTGGACTGAGCTGTGTATTAATTTTCGCTATCCCCTGGATGGCTTAGGTTGTAGGGCTCGGTGTGCAATGGTGACCTGAGCAATAAGCGATGTGGTATGTCCAATGTGGAGGCGTCCTGATCCCTGCTGGATGTCCATGCGTACCATATTACCCGTCCATTCAGTCAGTGCCCAGTAAGCCGGTAAGCGGTAGTGGATCCTCCTCCACCTGAGCAGGTGCCAGATGTGATGATATAGAAGATCAGAAATTTGATTGTTCATGATGCCCCACCAGGAAAAAAAAGGTCGCGCTGTGTCGTGATGGGGCGTTATGCTACTAGATAGGCGGAAGTAAATGCTCAACACTTTGTCGGGGTTCCCTCCATTGCTGCAGCTATAGTATCGAACATGCATATGTGCGGAGGCTTTAGCCATTGAGTTACCGGAGACCGACTCAAAAACCACCGAGAGTATGGATAGCTCTTACACAATCCCAAAAATACACGCCCCACCCAGCGATAGGAGGCCGCTTCCGATCGTTGCCGCTATTGAATAGGATGTGAAGTTGTACACAGATCAGATATTTGATTTCCATGTGCGCCAAGTAAAGGAGAGAATTCACAATAGCTTATAATGGATTTACGATCGCCCCTATGGCTCAGATTATCTCCCCTTGCCCTTGGTATGCCCTCCCTGTATATCGCCTAGACGCGTGATAGAGCCTGAATGCGCAATGAACCCGAATTCGTACATCGCGCTGAAAAAACGACAGGAAAGGCAGTCCCGCCGTAGCCGACGTACCTTGATCTGATTGACAGGTCATCGACGGGTAATCTGAATATCTAATCTCGCGATCGGGCCTGGACCTGTTGAAACTTGAATGTTTCTCTTGTTCACTCTTGTTCAACTTTTGCAAATTTACACCAATTTTACTCAGCAAGCCTGGCGGGGGCCTTGGCGCGCGAGGAGGGCATTTTCTTGTCTTTGTCCTCTTTACGGGAGGAGGATATCGATTTGGCCTTGATTCCGTTGTCAAGAAGATGTGTTAAAATCTTCCAGTTATGTCTGTAGGCGTGCTGGACATGCTCGGGCATGCTTCTCAAATCAACGCGCCCACGCCAACTCTCTTTCCCTCGTTTCGGTGTCTTTTCGGCCTTCGGACACTTCGCTTCGTTTCAGGCCTCAATCAGGTCTTTTCATTTCGTCAACGCACCTTTGCAGGGTCGCCATGATAAGCGATGGACCGGCGTCGGCAACTTGGTTTACATCCTTTTGACTTCCAATGTTAACGTCTTTGGGCTTCCTGGATTCCTACCTTCTTCTGTCAATGTCACTTGTGGGCTCCATGCATACATGCGAGGCTGAGCAGAGCCGCACCCCTCTGCCCATGTTCGTATCTTTCCGCAACGGAGTGGCCAGGAATAGAATACTCAACCAAATTCGAGCCTGGCGCAGGATCGCAGGGTTAGGCGTCCCACGTTCACCTTATCACGTCCTACCCTTACCCACATGGGTGGCATATGTTTCTTCCATTTTTTTTTTCTCTCTTCTCATGTCCTTGACAATAACAGATTTAGCCCAGGCGGCGTGGCGTGGCTTTTATCCCATGCGGGACGCTTCTCAAATAGCTTCTGAACCTCAGGGCTTACCTGCCAAATGGGTCCAATAATTGCCCACCTTTGTCCACTGGCCCAAATGAGGTATGGAGGACCACATTAACAAGTACGAATAGACTCGTCGACGGCGAGGGTCATCGGAGCAGATACTCACGGATAACGACAAGCCTTATCTGTATGTGTCAACATCCCTTACCCAGGCCTTCTTCCATCGGATTGATCCATTCAATGATAAGAGTTCATCTTCTTTCGATGTTTGATATTACCCGAGTCGTCACGACTCGGCTGCCAAACGGTATGGCAGGCATTTCTATGTGTAGGAACTGGTAAGTGCTTTAAATCCACACGGTATGACATCTTTGACTGGGGCGCATCAGATTCTCCCATCAGCAATACATATCACTGTAGATACAACATCAGCCCCAGACTACTTATCCCTGAGCTTCGCAATTAATTCGCCAGGCAGTGGGCCAGGTTCCGTTCAACTTCCGTGAGTATCAACGTCATGATAAGCCTTGATGGAATCAAGGAAGCAGTTCGTCGTCACTGGGCAACCTACCGACATACTCTGCTCCTTGTGTCGTGTCCGGGGAAAGGGTTGAACATTCTATGGAATCGTCGTAAATGGACAATGGCGCACTCTTTGCGTCGTATAACGGGGCTGCTCCTTCGCCCTGGACACTTGACTATCATCCTACTTGGGCGATTGGCGTTCACACCAATGTTAATCGTCGAAACTCCACCGCAAATATGTACAGGAAACAAAGGCTACCGATACGAGAGAGGCATGTGAAGTCGAAGCTTCGACTTGGACAACGTAGGCCGATTGACCCCGTCGGGGTTTGTGGGCCCAGCACCCGCACCACGCAGAACTCGCGGGACTCATGGTGGAGGGCCATCGCTGGGGTGAGCAGTGACAGCAGCGGCTCCTCCATCGAAGTATGTCTACCTCTGGCGAATTCGATATGGAAAGCCCGCAAGGTTGGCGCCACAGGAGGTGTTGCTCCACAAACTGAACGTGACACTCCGTTGGTACTCCGTATTCTGTCCTTCGGTGCTCCAGGAAGCTCCTAGCCTCGTCATCGAGGTCTATAAGAACCGAAGTTGTGGATACAATGCAGTGGAGTGCATATACTACTATACAATTTTACGACCGAGTATCATGATTCACTGGGCGTGATGCGAAAAAACGAAGTGAAGAAGGTCCCTGTCACCTGACACATACGTCTGAAAGGAAAGCATGGACTTATTGTGCTTATTGGTTCAGTTAATCATGCGTTATTCCCCCTTTCGAGGCAATAAATCGATGCTCCCGACATCCCTTGGCAGGAAATGACAATGTGTCAATGCTTATCACCACGCCCGTGGCCACGAAACAACAATACACATACACTTGTTTGACCTTTCGCCAATCCCATTCTGTGCTCTCGTACGTTATTGAGTGCCAGCATATGGCCCTTTCCAGTCTGATTGTTCCTAAGGCCCCGCCCCATGAGATTCATCGAAGAACATAACGACGCAAGTTGGCAATGAGACATTCGTCATCGGAGAATGTTGTTTGCCTGTGGAGGTGGTGCTCTGGTGGGGTATTCAGGCTCTCAGTTAGAATCAGAAGCACAAGGTGCTCGATCCAAGCCCTGCTAGAAACGCCGCGCGCACACAACACCCTGCTTCGTTGCCATGCTCTGAGATACACATTGAAGAAGACTAGAGTGTGCCTAGTAGCGTGGGGATCCGTCACACATCGTAACCCAAAAGACCCCCGAAGACGGTGAGGGTTTTGATCGACCGACCGTAGGAAGGGCTACGGCGGGTTATCTGCCGACAAAGAGTCCCCGGAATCAGGAGTAATCATGGAACAGAGAACCAGGACAAAAGTATTCTTATGCCAAAGCTAGTTGAACGCAAAGCCTGTGTGTGGGAGCGCACTCATCCTGATTTGGTTTCAATACCAGAACACTATTTGAAGATAATCAAAAAGCCATCATCGGTAACTGCCAGTGGCACCCAGTTTCCAGTGTCATGTCATAATTATGTGGGTGTGCTTCGACTTCGCATGCTTGATTACTGATACGGAAGTGATATCGATATCCCCCCCCCCGTTAGTCCGCACCCCATTGTTGTCGACTCTTATTTTAAATGAGACTTTAGGTTGATTCCGGCCGATATACGCCACGAGCGTGCTAAACCGAATAAAAAGTAAAGATGTAACCGTTCCACATGGTGCGTGGCGTGATGTATCAAACTTACAGGTTTTTTCCTGGGCCGCAACTTCTGGAGCATCAACTAAGATTCTAGCTCATTCCAGCGTGTCGGGCGCCTCTGGGTACAAACAACAGATATCAGGCGATAGACGAATGAGGTTATGATGATCACGGGCATTACGGAAAAGACTCAAGAGAAACTCACTATTGGATCATAGATCTAGGGTGGCTTTCCATTAAGGTCGCGGGTACAACCGATAGGTAGGTGTGAGTGAAGTCGTCGTCTATCACTTCAACCTCAAGCTTTGGCTACATGCATTCTGATTGTGCCACTTGTAGGCGACTCGTGTGCGATGTGGCCAGACGTTGAATGGCTCTCTAACTCTTACTCCATGGGTAACACGACGTTTTGAACCGCGTGCATCCACCATGGAAGATGGTAAGCGGAGTACAAAAACAGCATCTCAGCTTCGACGTCGGAGACTGAAATTGTCAGTTAATATTCCATCCATTGCCAAGCGCTATTTCGATTTTGACAGAATGTCGTGACTGGTGGCAGCTGCCAGTTCCACAGGTGAATAAAGCGGCTTTGTTCTACTCCAATCAGCATTTGAATGATAGAAAGAGTCAGAGAATGATAACTGAAATTGTAGAGATACTTGAAGATTTCCAGGGCTCGCTCAGCATCTCGCGAGAATAAAAAAATTGATCCTATGAATTAGTTGTTCTCCGGCGAGGTAGGTGAAGTTTGTTCACGTTGATACCCTTTGACCGTGCCACTGTACGTAGAACTCAGGTCAGGCGTTAGGCATAGACAATTGCAAACCACCTGATATGAAGGTCCCCGCTTCATCGGTATGGGGTGGGTGTAAGTTGCACATTTCAGTGGTAATCTCTCCCTGTGGGGTGCACAGTAAGAGATTTCTGTCCATCAAGAATTGAATGAAAATAAGAGGATTTTTGCCCAAACACGCTCACTTGTGATCGCAAATTTCGTGGCCTATTCATGGACCACTCCAAGCCGTTGAAAACGGCAACCACATTCCCAAATAACGATAGCCGCGGTAGCCAGGGTAGGATGGCCGAGCAGCATCAAAGAAAAAAAAAGATCGAAGTCTTGCTGAAAGACGATTTGCGCAGGCCTGCGGAGAAGTTACTCGCGTCCAGATATACGAAGGGAAGCCGACCACAGAAGATTCCTGTTCTGAAGGGAGACGTCTGGGTAAAATAGGTTTTGAAGTCTTAGCGAGTTGAAAAAACCTAATCATCTCTGATCGGTGGGAGGGAAGTTGAAGGCTGAAAGGTTTCACGGAGCTCAGGTGTCGTGCGATATCGGGGATGGGCATTTGCTTACTTTCCGGTTTTCCATCAAATGCAAAGGATTTCCCTGCACTGTACACGGGAAAATTTGACCTTCCGGTACTAGCGTTAATCGCAAGCTGATTGTCTCGCACAGCCATATCACAAATGACGCACCAAGGGAAAGCATTTATCCTCAAAGCGATGAACACCAGTGGCGGTGAACATTCTCGGGTCAACGTGGGGTTTATGACGTCATATGATATAGTAGCGTTGTTATCACTTGCACCGCATGGCTAAGCCGGCTAAGTTCAATATGTACAAATAACGGTTCAGGCACACACCCGACGAAAGCAGTGCTTGACCTCCGTCTACCTTTGATCCTTCAACTCTTATTCGCACCTCGAGCACCAAGTTGCTGTGCACCGATCAGACAAAGAGAATGAGTGCGCCACCTCGGAGATTTTAGGCGCTGGTCGGATCCTGATTAATTCGTCAAATGGTCGGATCACTCGGGCACCAAGGTACATACAACGGTGGGTCCGAACAACTCTCGCGTGGCTATTATCCATCCAATTTTCGGGGGGAGAAATCGGTTCACATTTGTGATAACAAACTGCGGAAATACAGGGCGAACGTCAGACGGAGATCGAGCATCGGTCAATGTCAATGTTAGAGGGCTGCGGAAAAGTCAAGTTTTGGGTATGACGACGCTTATCAAGTCGCCGAACCTACTGAATACTGTCAATGATTTGAAAAAGGAAGAAACGGAGGGTGCATAGGAAGCCTCCGACTCAAAGTGGAACCCCGGTGATCACATGGCTCAGAACCTCAAGAAAATGACAAGATTCTTCACAGACCCTGCAACTTGAGATCCCAATTTGGCGTGAGTATAAGGAAAACATTATACATGCAAAGTCGCAGTGAATGTAGTCATGTATTTCCATGTTGCATTTGGGGTTTCTAATCATCTATCTAAGCTGCGGGGTTCTCGTTTAGCCTATACGGGCTTCAAAAGATGTATTCGACTCACTGTTACGCGTGCGCGAACTTTTGTTTATGATGAATAGAGCTCCTCCTTGGTGTTGATGCCTATAACGATTTAACACGAAGAAACAAGGACGAAACAATAACATGACGCACCAAGCTCTTCCCGGATACCCTTGAGCTCGTCAAGGTAAGCCTGGTATTGCTCCTTATTCTCCACCTTCTCCTTGATGCCTTCAAAAATCCGAACGGCCGTGGAGTAATCATTGACACGCCTGGAAGCCCTCAGTGCGGCCTCGACGACGGAGGTAGATGGCACGAGATCGTGTGCAAAGCAGTTGTTGAGTCCGCGCTGGACTTCGAAGAGGTCCTCAGCGTTTTCAAAGAACTTGACGTAGCGCTCGGAGAATGATTCATACGACTCCTGGGCGTGTCCGCTGGAGAGACGAACGAGTGAAGGGGTCACACGTGCGGTCCTGGCAAAAACAGATGGCCGTGCAGCGGCGCGGAGGACGGTGGACAGCAGTTGAGGACGCATTATGGTTTGAAGACGGTTGAGACAACGATGTTGAGGAATTGTTCGGGTGGTCGGAATCTTCCGGATAATTTGTTGTCGCCTTCCATCAATGATGTTCAATGTTCTACCTTCCCCCACTGCCAGTTTCCACCTATAATTGTATTCTGGAGACGCAGATTCCATGCATCTGTATTCTAGGCAGACCTGAGACGCACTGGATTTCGAATTTTGTGTGGTAATTTTTCCCCATCAAGTTTCTTGTGTCGATCCCCTAGGTACCATGGCCGAAATACCACTTCGGACGGACCTTCTTCCGTGCTGCTTGTCGGGCACTTTACGCTGTCAGTTTCGACAACTTGACCTTAATGCTTCCATGGCCGGACGCATAGCCTATATTCCGACGACGCCGTTGTCGACTTCGTAGAGAAAGTACCTAGAGTAACGGCCGGCAGTGGCAGATGGCAACCGACTTCCGAATCGATAGGGACCATCTTTCAAACAGACAGAGGACCATATCAAGTGCTTTTGTATGCCTCACTACACTCAACAGCCAGCGCGCCAGGTGCCTACACTGCCTTCTTTGGATAAGCCTGACTGGCTGACCTCTTCATGTAGACTTTTGGAGCAACCAGGAATTGCTACATATGACTTGTTGTGAAGTTCGACGCCTTAACACTTAACACAACACTGCCTCACTTGACGGGTCCGAACCTCACCGCAACACATTGTATTTTCAGTGATTCACTAAAAGAGGTGCATAGTGCCTATCCATCATATCCTATCTGTCGTAAGGCTCACATAATTTTAAAGCCCTATGACAAGGGTATCGAACCAAGTACAATTTGTTAAGAATATCCACCTATTCATTCGCTCTTCTACTGCCGCCGCCGCATGGCACCGTCCCAGGTCGAGTGTGAGTATCTCTGAACTGATCAGGTCAACCAGTCACATACAACCACAGTCACATATACCAACTGAGCAATGTAATCCATTCTACTGCACGTCCGTAGTCAAGCCGTCGCGCCATCGCCTCAGGCCAGATTCTTATGAACTAGGTTGGAACTTGGCATCTAGCCGACTGAGCATGACCATTTCCGAACCTCGGGATCGGCGACTCAGCACCCGCTTCCGTTCATATTAAACGTACAAAAATTTACCTCTCAGGTCCTTCGTCAAGTCCTGCATTGTGGTGTTGCTGCGGTTAAGTTCACTTTGACGTAAAATATGGTCTACCCGCTTTGCATTCCCGCCGTTCTCACTCTGACCGAGTTGGAGTGGCGCTTGATCAAAATGATGGTGCTCCCCTTAGGCACCAAGGCAACAAATTCCACCAGCAAGAAGTGATTAGTAGAGTACAAGAATTACAGTTTGAGATTTTTGGAGAGGAAATCTCGTTTGGTGGCTGTGCGGCGTTATTGCCATTTTGGGAGATGCCTCTGGCACATGTGATGGGTGCTATCCAGGTATCCTTGGTCAAGCCAACGGTATACATAGAACGAGGAAACTTCGGACAGTTATGTCTTTAGGGTGACACACGTGTCAGTACGCGGCGCGTAGTGACTCGGTATAGCGTTCAGGGGAATGCGAAAAAAGCGCTTTGAACACAGCCCCCATCGTGACCAGCACACTGCCACCCCAGTAGCCTCCTCCCGGGCCAGATCTAACATGGAGATCGAGGCGGTGACTCAGTATATATATATCAGTCAGTGTGCGTCATTAGATTGACACGAAAGCATCTGCTTGCCTTTAAAGCTGTTGTCTCTCGGATAATCTACTCTGTCGCTTTCACCTTCCCCCGTCATCACCAACACAATGCAGAACCACCTTCAGGGAGACTATACCAACATGGGCTACGATTATTCTACTGTCAGCCCCCCGGCCAACGTTTTCCAATCCTCATCTTATCCCCCCACCTCGAATGTCCCTATGACCTCGCCATACGCTGCTACCCGGAGGCGCACTTCGGGCGGTATACGGAAGACGAGCCCGGAATCCCTCATTCCTTTGGACGCCCCCACACAGTCTCGCAATTATGCCACACCATCTGCTACGTCCCGAAAGGAAATCCCCGCATTCTTCCACAAGATGCGCACTAATACTCCTCCGTCCGACGAAGAGATGGACGAGCTGACTGAGGAGCCTCCTGCGTCCAACGCGACTGATCAGGAGAAGATTGAATACAAGCGTCGGCAGAATACCCTTGCCGCTCGCCGCAGTCGCAAGCGCAAGATGCAGAACGTCCAGCGACTTGAGGAGACCGTCGAGCGACTCACAAGGGAGCGAGAGGTCTGGAAAACCAGGGCTCTGACCTTGAAGCAGTTGCTCATCAGCCACGGCATTATCTGTCCGGAGTTCCGCGACTAAGCACTGCGCAGACAAGACCCTGCCACCAAACACTCACGGTATGACTCGCTTTAATCATTTATCGAGTGACATTGGTACCGAACGGCATATCTCCAGATCCTAGAACGTCTCCTCTGAGGATACCATCTTTGGACACCTGCGCGGCCGCGCCGCATACACCTCGAGCGCCACATGGTCTCCGAATACCCTTCGAGCACCCACACTCTCCCAGTTGATCTCTCAATCACTGTTTGTGGCCCTTCTACTCAACACGCTCCTGTCCTCCGCCAACGATCGACATGACTGGTTGAAGCTTGTATGCATAAACCCGCCTCGACGAATCTGTAACGAACCTTGTGTAGATAGCTCTCCTTGTATTTTCTAACTCGATAGATACTCGCTCCCACACTGTAAATGACTCGTCCTCCTCCCACCCTTGTACATATACACACCTACATTGTTTTCTTAGCCAATTTGATTCATTTTTATCCGGTACCGTCAATAGTATCCAAATCATGAAATAGGCGATCGTCGGCTACATCAACATGGCTTCTTGATCCGGCTCCGGTTCTCGGCAAGCAATTCGGTCTCGAAACCTTCCACCGTGACCAGGTCCCTTTTTGAGCTTGTCGGTCTATGTTTTCAACTCTTCGTGCCATACGCCCACGACCGCCATCTTATAATCAGATTAGCGCCCGTTCAATGTCGTCCTCGGCCTTCATCGTACCCATCGATCACCAATCGACCACCCAGTCTGCCTCAGGTGTCAATGCCTCTGAGCTATGGGCAACGACGCCGCAGGGAGAAAAGCCCCCTGCCGTCGGTACTGTACGCACCTTCTACAATACTCCGACGAACAAGGTCACCGCGATTTCGTCATTAGGCGACAAGTTTGCCAGCAAGGCAACGGACGCGAAGAAGGAGCTCGTCAGGAAGTCGGTCGGAAGTGCAGTCAAGCAGCTCAAGGCTATCGATGGCTTGAAGGATGTCACAATCGATGCATCCGAAGATCCTCAGGCCGCTGGTAAAATTCTCCTCTAGAATTCCTGTTCATATATTGAGCTCAAGCACCAATTCACAGCTGTTGCGGCTCACCTCGCGCTTTACAAGTTTTCGTTGAAGACAAAACCACCGTCGGCCTTCAACCCCAATCTCAAAGAGCCCATTCCAGAGAAGTTGAACTTCTTACCTATTCAAGCGTCCCAGGAGTGGGACCGTGGTGTTGTCTACGCCAAATCCCAAAACTTTGCTCGCACGGTTCGTCCTGAAATACTGTTCATCTTCTGAAAATTCATCTGTATTCTCCACAGTTGATGGAGCTACCCGCCAACCTCATGACACCTACGGTACGCCTTCATTACTGCGTTGGAGAGAAGCACTAAGCCTGGGTAGAAATTTACGGAACGCGTCAAAGCTGAGTTTGCGGGTCTCAAGAACGTGGAAATCATTGTTCGCGATGAAGGTAATGTCCACACGCGTCTCCGTTATTAGATGATCCCAACAGACAATCTCTCTCTATCTATAGCATGGGCTGCGGAAAAGAACATGGTGAATATTCTTGAGCCACTTACACCTAACCAATGCAACTCATCCTTCGCTTTCTAGAACGTGTTCCTTTCAGTCACACATGGAACATCGGAGCCCGCCAAAATTCTGGAGATGTGCGTTAAGCTTGTCTCTTTCTTTTCCACTTTTGCTCAAGAAACCACAGCCATTACAAGGGTGCCCCAAACAAGGATGCCCAGCCTCTCGCCTTCGTTGGGAAGGGTATCACCTTCGATTCTGGAGGAATCAGCCTGAAGCCTGGCGCGGTCTGTACCCGATACCTTACACTTACGTCATCCGACTGATCAACTTTCCGAATCCTAGGGCATGAAGCTGATGCGAGGCGATATGGGTACGTAAGCATACCCTTCTCCTAGGTGTCCTCGACTGAACATCGATCGCAGGTGGAGCCGCAACCGTCGTCAGCGCGGCGTTGGCCATCGCGCAACTCCAGCTTCCGTACGTCTATCGCGAGTGTTTACGACGACGGTTGAAACTCATACGTCCTGATCAGTGTGAACCTCGTTGTCGTGACACCCCTTACGGAAAATATGCCGGGTCCGAGTGCGACCAAGCCTGGAGACATGTATGTCTGTTACCTGTCAATTGAATGACGACTGATCTCTATTTTTGCAGCGTTTACGCTATGAACGGAAAGTCGGTTGAAGTTGACAACACTGACGCTGAAGGACGGTTGGTGCTCTCTGGTACAGGTCGTCGTCTACTCTCCAATTCAATACTGAAACATGTCTTGTGGCCAGATGCTATCTACTATACCTCAACAGAGTACAAGCCTCACACTCTGATTGACGTCGCGACCTTGACTGGGTAAGGACAACTCTTCTTTGCAACGTCGAGACCATTCAAATCATTCCGTTTCCCAGTGCCATGTGTGTCGCCCTGGGCGAGGTCTTTTCTGGTGTATTCTCTGTAAGATATTCTTCTGATTCTGATCTGACCTCCTGACTTTTGCCACACAGACATCCGATACCCTCTGGGAGCAGCTCCGTGTTGCTGGCGAGACCGAATACGACCGTTTCTGGCGCATGCCTCTTGAGGAGGACTTCGGACCCCAGATTTACTCCTCCAACGCCGACCTCCAGAACGTACGTCTGACCTTTCTTCCAATGTATCCCAATACCTGCAGCTCACGTGGGTATTGCTCATAGACTGGCGGAAAGGATGCAGGTGCATGCACAGCTGCGCTGTTCCTCAAGCCCTTCGCACATGGTATCGAGGCTGAGGAAGGCCAAGAACCGGCTTTGAAGTGGGCCCATATCGACATCGCTGGGGCCATGGAGGTATGTACATTTCCTTCGGTTTCTTTTTTGCACTATCAATAGATAACTCTGCAGGCCACGAGGCCGACGCCATACCTCGAGACAGGCATGACTGGTCGCCCCGTTCGGTAAACCTCTGACTCTCCCGTTGCTGGCGTGGCTAATGATTCTTCAACTAGCGCTCTCGTCGAGTATGTGCGCAACCTCTCTAGTGCCAAGTAGTTAGCAAAAAAAAAATGTATAGGACAGATATTACATGGATTTAATGCATTACAACATTCCTACTCATCGTCAAAGGTAATGAATGGGGCCGGACGATCGTCGGTCTGGGTGATATACGCAGACTAGCACCGTTGACTGTGCTCGCAGCTGGCTTTGCAATGGTATTATTGTAAGCAGGTTGTGGGATCTTCTGGATCAGCCTTACGACTCGGAGCTGAAGTGGGTTAAGGCCTTGTTGAAGCTTTCATAATTCTCATGCCATTGCCAATTGTGTGAAGTCGACCCTAGCGACACGCGTGATGGTGAGATCGATGTTTATGACAATGACAATGATCAACAATCCTAAAATCATCCACCTGTGATAATCTTAAGTGCCTCCCTGAGCTAATAACTTCAATGACCACCTCGACGACTTCAAGCTATTTTCGAAGACCCCCCCCCCTCATCCTTGGTTTCTAGAGAAAAGGTTATATGTACTCTTGGCCGGTCATTCGAGATCGTCGACTTTTGGATATCTACCCGCCCACGAAACCCATGACCCACGGACCACTCGAGATTATGTTTGCGGAATCACCTTTTCGAAGCTTGTCCCATCTCCAGAGGAAGATTTCGGACACGTTCACAGCTTCAATTGCTGAACGTTGTAGCCCCGACACTCGGCATGCGCGGAACGAGCCTAATTTGCTGCAGCTGCCTTCCTTCTTTCCATGAGGGGCCTCGCCTGTAGTATGCAACCAATGGCAACAAGGTACCGTTCTGCACGTATACAAATGTAGAGAACCTGGCTTACTTGAAAGCAGACAGGCTACCTGATGAGTCGAACACTGTTACGAACTCCTCAAGACGGTCCATTTTGCGCCCCATGACCACCGACAAAACCATCAACAGCAGGCTCGGCAAGAGGTTGAAAAACACCAAGTTTTGAATCAGAGGTACTGAGTGGGGTTTGAGGGAGACTGACAATGTACGTTGCTTGTTCCTTCGAATTTACTGCCACGCCCTCTCCACTCTAAGTGGCAAGAGTTTGGCTGGGCTGGCAAGAACGAGAACTGACTTTTCGAATAGTTGAATTGAAATAGATAATTCGTAATCAAAGAACTACGACTACGTTGGCGAGGAATGGTCTGGAAAGGACTGGAGTCGCTCCGATTTCTTCCATAGAAGGCCAGACCTGCTTCGACTCAGTGCGCCTATCTGCTGGGTTGGAGCCTCATAACCCCACTTGGATTGGGAGTGACCCCCCTCGATCCAATATAGATTCGAAGATCGATTTCAGATCGATTGCAGATCTGGAAAAAAAAAACATACATAATGCATGGGAAGTCATACATTAGAGACATGCATCATTATCTTTTCTTTGAGATATAGCCTTTGTTTCCCCGCTCCTACACTTTCACCCTTCCTCGTCTTTGTCCGTTGCACCCGAGGATAAAACCAGGAACAGGATGCCCTACTCCCTACCTGCACACTCGCACTCATACCCGCGAAACCACCGCCGTTCCTTTTCAGATGCTCCAAGTGCAGGAACATTCACGCCTATGGGCAATGGTACACTCCCCCGCCGCAGGAACCCTCCCTCCATCAGCACCACTACCCCTCCGTCTAAATTTCACTTCCGGAACGACCAAGACTCAAGCTCACCATCTGACTCTGATTCTGACGACGGCTTGCAAGCTTCCTCGAGCTTCTCGCATATCCACCCACCCCAGTTGAAGCTCAAGCTGAAAGCCAAACCCCACCTAGTATCCTCCTCACCCCCCGACAACGTGCCCGTTCGGCCCCCAGCCCCAATAAGAGTGACACGTACGAACTCGACTCCAATACTCCTCTCTAACGGCAAACCCCTCAAGTCGTCTCTCAAGAGCTCGTCCTCTACCCCTACCATCCAATCTCCTACCACTACTACCCCCGCAGCCACCGAAAGATTACGAGCAAGCTCAACGCCGAACACCCCAGCCTGCCTAGAGCCAGATTCCCCAAGCACATCCAAGAACGTTCATTTTCCCAGCACCAACACAGACCTCGCCACTGTGCGCTTATACTCTCGCTCGGCGCGGCCTGCGTCAATATCCCTCCCGCTGGAGGACACGGAGACCGAGACCGAATCGGAAAGGACGCCGTCGTCCTTCCCCTTCCCCCGCATACCATCCTTCCCTTCCTCACACCTGAGCCACACCCAGCTATATGGCAACACTCGAGGTGACCACGAACTCGACCCCTCGCGGTCGTCCCTCGTCCCTGCGCCCGCCCCACCCCAAAACGCGAACGTGCACCTTGAGTCGCTCGTGCTACACTCAGAACACCAACATCTGGGCTTGAAGGGCACGCTCCTCGTGCGCAACCTCGCTTACGAAAAAAGCGTCGCGGTACGCTTTACGCTCGACGACTGGGACACCACGAGTGAGGTCAGTGCACACTATGTCGCTTCCCTCCCCTCCCTCCCACCGGCACTGTATGTGCCTGGCTCTGGGCTAATCCCTTCCGTCTCCGCCCGTTCCTCTTCGTTGGAAGACCTAGCGGGGAAAGCCAAGGGAGTGCAGGGTACCCCTGCGTGGGACCGCTTCGCGTTTATGATCCGCCTCGACGACTATGCCCATTCGCTATCTACGCGAACGCTATGGCTCGTTTCACGGTATACCATCCCCGCGCCTGTTATCCCGCCGGGGATGCCCATGCCGGACGATGCTGGCGTAGGTGGGAGTGCGGCGAGCAATGAGTGGTGGGATAATAACGGGGGCGGGAATTATAAAGTTGCTTTTCGCGTGTCAGTCGAGGAGAAGGAGGCTTCATCCACACTGCCTACAGGTAAGACATTTTCTGCTGCAATTGGTCGTGTACCGACGAGACTACCAGTGACACTGCCTACCATATTCCGTACCCCGCCCCCACCTCCACCGATAACGCTTACCAGCGCTTCCCCACCGCCCCTTCCTTATCTGTCAAGGTTGCGTTCCCTCAGCCTCAAGAACTATGCTGCACCCTCGCCTATCGTCTCCCCCACCCACTCTACATCATCGGTGGGCTTCCCCACCTTGTCGCCGTCGCCCTCGGCGTCAACACTATCACCCCCAGACGGCGAGCGCACGCCCAGCCTCTCCTCCGCCGATGCGTCTCCACTCACGACACCCACCGACCTCCCCCCTATACGCATGATCGATGGATTCCCTGCCACTTTGGGGATGGGGGGCGACTTCGGCCCCGGCGCAGGCCTGGGGTTGGGCGGGGTGGACAGCACGGCGTTCACTGCGTCTAATGGACACGCTGCAAAGGAGGCTAGGCAAAGGAATGGGCATGAGGAGCACGCGGAAAAGCTCAAAGAAAGCGGGATTGCGTTGTACTGGCCATGGGCGCGTCCCTCCTCCGGTGATAGGAAGGAGTTACTTGTGGAAAAGAAGGAGAAGGAGGAACAGGCTCGTGCCGAGGAGGAGCGCATCGAGCATACCCCCGCCGTCTCTACACCCTATCCCTCAATACCTCACGCCCTCCATCCTCTCACACAAGCGAGGATGCGAAGCCCGAGCCCCCAACTGAGCGATTCGTCCAGCTCTGGCTCTAGCTCTGAAAGCAGGAAACCCCGTTTCGGTCGACGTGTCTTCAACCACACTATCTCACCTTCACCACCTTCGCCGCCTGTACGACACGGCTCGCCTGTGGTGGGTGTTAGAAGCACCCTAATCACGCCCACGCCGCCCCCCTCCTTCCCACGCCTCTCCCCGCCGATATCGACTCCAGATGAACAAAAAGGTAGCGATACTGAGGCCGACCGCGTGTATCAGGCGCTTGTGCGTAAGTGGTGCTTTGCGCCGACGGGGTTCGTGCGCTGAGCACCCTATACCTGCTTGCTTTGTTCTGTTCCGGAAGTTAGGAGGATCTTATTATTTGGATGGCTACTACAACACGTTCCAAGACACGAGGTCAACACACACCATCACAATTCGATGTGCGATCACACACAACCCACAGCTCATTAAGCTTTCAGTCATTTGCTCTGCTATCACTCGTACTCACATAGATTTCTCCTCTCTTCCTTTTTCCTCTCACTACCGCTCATACACGATCTTTGATTGTATCTGACCCCCATGCCCGCAACTCCTCTTTATCTTTATTATCACCATCTCCCCTTGTACTACCATCCAAAACGGTCTAACAGGCCTCTTCTCTTGTTTTACTTTCTTGATCTCGAATACTAATCAGATTCGACATACTTACTACGATTGCTCACATAGGGCTACGAACGCATGACCACTATCCCATACTCATCCACTCATTGGCTCGTCTTCGGCCTCAACGATACACATGGTACTCAATACTCGATACTCGATACGCACACGTGTACAATAAACGCAATGCATCTGTCTTGTTTTCCTTCTGAATAGCAAGTCGCGTGGGTGGTCGATGGTTTCTCATTCTTATCGGACAGGCCAAGGGTCAAAGTGTACAGAGACATGGGTTCATTTTCTGTTGATTCATGCATGCGCTTGTGTTATCTTTCAGAAACTTAAGCTCGACTCCTGAGAACCTGTCGCCGGGTCCGTCTCCCCGACCTCCATCTCGTCATCCAAGTTATTTCTACCCTTATCACCTCCTCGTGTTGTTGTGTTCATCTGCTCCCGCCCCATCGGTCAAGCTGATGATGCGCATATGCCCGGGGAATCCAGTTATTGATGCAACAGTTAACAGTCATACTACGGGTTTTGGGGTGCTGTTCGAACGATGTTGACAATGGGAACAATGATACAGATGATACATAGCGTCTTCGGGTCTTCGAGTTCTTGCGTGCCCATTATAAACGCGTCAGCACTGGGAGTGTGGGGCCTTCGCCTAGGCCTGCCTCGTACCCCATAACTGCGATATCTGCGATATCTCGACATCATTGTTCGATGTCATGCAATGTTCGCCCCCACATCTGTCCAACTGCCAAGGATGCAATCGAAACGCGTCATGGATGACGCACTGCGGGTGTAGGATGGTGATTGGGTTGGTCTGATGATCCTAGAATTCGCTGCCACGAGTCGCAGATAAGGTGTGGCTTGTACGGCCTTTGAATATAATAAGGGTGTCGAGTCTACTAAAATGTGGCTTGGTAAGTAAGTAACCGGTGCGTGATGGTAACTTGGGTAGCGGGAATGGGGGTCCAATTGGTTTTGGAAGGCCACGCAGCCTCTCTCCGAGACTCGGAGAGTTCCTTGGTCTGCATATAGGTCGTATTTCTGGGTGGTATCGCGTGGATGTGGGGGTGGCGGCGCACCGTATCGGAAAGAAGTAAAAGGTTGGAGAAATATGTACACAGTATAACGCCGCGAGCTGAAAGGACAAAGGCGAGTCTGAATGAGATATCGAGGGTGGTATGATCTTGCATTGTTCTTCTGAAATCGCCGAATGCCACCATAAGATCGAAGTTTGTTGGAACGGCTTCCGCAGTTTGCCTTGAATGTTGATCATGGGCTGGGTCATGCCTCATGATCACACAGATGTGTGTAGAGGACCGAGGGGGAAGCATAGATCTTTCATTCTTCTCGAAGATCATTGGAACACGGAGATTGATCATGGGTTGGGCAACGTAGGCACCGATAGATAAGGCGTTCCAAGGACGATACCGAGGCTACCTACCTAAGACTATGGCCGAGACGAGCGTTGGGCACGTCTTGTTTTGTGGTTGTGGCGGGATGCAAGTGATTGTCGGTATTTACCAGCTTACAGGCAAGCCGCGTGCCGCCTCTGCGAGCGATCGTGATCTCAATCCGATCTGGGATTGTGGCGGGATATCGGTAGTCGACATAGATCAGTTGCACGGGCTGGCAGGCCACGCGACTTAGCCCTCGTATCTTTTTGCGAACGTTGATAAACTGGGGTCCTGACGCGGGCATCATGAAGAGATCAAGTTGCGGGATGAGATCGACGGTACTCGTGACTGTGCTCGACAGGTTCGGAAATTAGCGGCCGTCGATTGAATCTGGAATGTCGCCTGATATTGCTGTGGCGAGATGCAAGTGTTCGACGTTGACGAGGGGGGGAGGTCAGATCAGGTGTTGTGAGTGGGAAGACCATGCGATCTCTTTGTGAGCTTGCTGACGTGGGAGTGGCGCTATGACTCCGCCACGGGGATCAAAGAAATTTGAAACATCAAAAGTGGAGGTTGATCACGAGCCGGGGAAAACATAGAACTTCTGGCAACTTCGGGATTTGGCGAAAACTTGATACTGGCGTAACACAATGCATAATTAGATCGGGTTATGGGTCTAACAATTTGGCTGATTAGCAACTTTGACGCTGAGGCTCGAGGGGGACAAGGTGGGTGTACCATGCCCTGACATTATCCTGGTTCCTGGTTCGCGAGAGGAGGGTGACGACGCTTTGAAGTATGTCAGGCAGAGCTTCCTTAACGGAATTGAGAAGCAGATGATTGAAACCGAGGGGAGAAATAGGCCGGGAGCCCCCACAAACTTAGATCCAGAACCAAGTTGGGAGGAACGTCCAATAGCCGAACAAACGTAGTGTGGGTGGTTCTTCAGTGAAAGATGCTCGGTCACTGTGTGAAAGGCCCGTTCCTACACTGATTCAAAAAATGATCGGGTGAAGAAAGACCATAGCTCGCCATCTCGAAATTCAGCCCCGCCTCCACGCACACCGTACGCTCACGCCCGTATCCGCGAACCAGCCCTAACATCCATCACTGTACGTGTGGCGCGTACTATCACCGATAACGCCAACCTGGCTTATTTGGTGTATCTTTGACAATAACATTGAGGTCACTAGATCGGGGAAGATTGGCACAGAAGGATGTTCCAAGTTTCGCATCGCCTGCGCTCCTGGACTCGACGACCGAAGGACGATGAGCCCCTGCGAATATTGCGGCGACATTTTCAGAGTCGAAAATGACTAAACTCCTCCAATTCCCTCTGGACGAGTAGAGAAAGGACAGACATTGACTGTGATTCAATTTGATAAGGTCAAAGCATAGAGGGAGATTCTGGTAGCAGCCGGCCAAGTAAACGCCCTAAGAACTACAAGCTTGAGTGACTTTTGCTCAGTACTCAGTGTTCAGTACTCAAGGCGGCGGCCAGTTGACGACGCACAAAGACTTTGTCGCTTAGTTTGTTTATCTTCATTACTCGTAGTGCCTGTTGGTCATATACGCGCGTTCTGATGGCAATCAATTGGGCCATGGATTAGCACAGAATACACATAGCAGATACACAGCAAGTAGAGAAGAGGCGGAAAGTGCGGAAAGCGAGGGTAGCTTTGGCAAAAATCAAACAATTGCTGACAGAGACGGCGGGTTCTGCCATGTATCATGAGAACCACGAGAACAATGTCTGAGGTTGGGGCCCACTCTGCCGTCGCTGCATCGCAAAGAAGTCCTGTGCATCTGAGTTGAATATGTTAGTCGACAGTAACTAAAGGTAAATGCTCAATTCTACTTATTATCGTCAAAACTGGCACGGGGACGCCATCGAGGTCTTCGAGATAATGTTGAAGTATGTTGGACTGCAGAACCTTTGGCCCGTCATTGATGAGAGAGCCGAAAACGCCGTCGAAGCTCTTGCCCTGCATCAAATGAATGGTGTTGTGCGACCTTGCATTAAACAAAACACATACCAAGAATATTTCCTTCGGCTTTATGTGATCAATTTTAGTTGTATCGAGCGCAAAGTTAGGCTCGAGGTGGGCTTCCCATGTTTTGATAACATGAAAATTCGGGTCATCATCGAAGTCGCGTATCTGGCGGAGTAGTATCCTGCAACCATTAAACGTCCATGGAAATGCTGAACTTCAAAACTTACGTTCTTTCGGTAAGCGGCCCATACTTCTGTCTTCTTGGACGGCTTGAGCTACAAGCCAGGAAGGGTTCAGAACCGGGAATGTACATAACAGAATAAGAGACTGACGTTGTCTTCTGAGGCGGGTCATGACTGAGAGAGGCTGGTGGGGAGCCAGCCAGAAACCCTGTAGTTTTTGCTGCTGGTTCTGAGTGTTTAATTGCTGAGAATCCCCGCATCTTCTTCTGAAGATTTGCCTGACCTAGGCGACGAGGATTAGACGAGATCTCAACTTGATTTGAGGTGACTGTTACTGATTAAAGGCAAGGCCACCGTCCCGTTAATACGGTGTAGTGATGCCCTCACTTTGAACGGCGGGATTATTTTGGACATCATGGGATGGATCAGTTCACTGTAAATGGCCTTGCCGTTCTCATAGGTATATCCCTGAACAAAAGTAAAGAGTGTATGTCTAATGGGAATTCAGTATTAACAAACCAGGTAAACATCGTCCGGTCCAACAAAACCGAGCTTGGCTACGTCAAGCGATTGGTCTTTCTCTGTTCTTGCTTCGCAAGAGTGAACGATCTTGAGATTTTCGGCATCTGGGTCCTCAATCAAGTACACAGCAAACCTTGGATGTTCGCTATCAATTGATCATCCACTGCGGAAGATCTGCGGTGAACGCACGACATGGCCACTCCGTCCGGTGACTGAGCTTCGAATTTTGGACGCCCTGATGGGAGAAATACGTCGCCGGGGTCGAGTCGGGGTACAAGTTGAGATGAAGTTGTCAACTTGTGTTTATCCGAAGACAAGTGTTTTGTGTGAATTACGTCAGATCAACGAACATTTGCCTAATCCAGCAACTTCAAGACCTTGAGCTTGAACCAACTCTGAGATCTGAGTCTCCGCACCCACTTGTTTCTCTCCGCGCTCCTGTGATGGTAGCTCAAAAGACCCCCTGGCCGACTTGCTCTCTATGAATGGCCCATATTCCGAGCTAGCGAATACTGATTATTCTAGTGACGGCTCTTCTGATCTGGACTTGAAGAAATTTTCAAAGAAATGTTTGACTGGAACTCCTGCTAACTGGGGATGCAATGTGGTGGATAGGCCGAGTCACGTTTTATCGTCCCCCACACCACAGCAGAGTATGCAATGATGCAAGCATAACTACACGCCTGATACACGTGTAATGCCAGTACAAACCGTCCAGTCGTAGTCCGATGGTTATAACTTCTCCCTTATCCAGGGCCAATTCGAGGCTCGATGAACCGTTTTCATGACACCCCTCACGATCACAACGCTACAAGATTACGCCGATTTAAGCAACGATTTCCGGCTCGACGGGTGAATTGCTTGACAATCAGCTCTATTTTAGAATACTCACTCGCCCCCACAAGCTTTTAACCCAGAACGCGTCCTCCGAAAATATCCTACAAACTCAGTGGGATCCTCGAGTGAGGATCGTTGCTAAATACGAAATGTTTAATGACGAATTTCAACTGTACTGTCTATTTAGGCTTCATCTTCTTACAATCATTGGGCATCGATCACTGCTGCTCCAGATAGGCAGACATCGAACCATGACCATGCGCCGATCGTTGTAAGTACTTGATGTTTTCTGAAGGTGGACCTTTCTAACCTTAACCTGGCGCAGAATTTGAACATGACTCTCCAAGTTGTAGGTGTTATCTTCAAGTTTTCTGACATTACTTTTACTGATAGTAATCTAGCCCGCATCTATGCTGGATGGGCTTGACCTTCCAAGTGCCCAAGAACGTCTGCACACTCTCAAAGCTGCCATCCAATCTTTCATCCAGCCTGTACGCCTTCCCCCTTCGATCATGGCATTGAGTGATTTGTCTTCTCCTCGACGACCCCATCAGCCTGTTGCACATCCTGCGGTTACTACAACATCGTCAGCATTACAGTTTGCTCGTGCGACCACGCTGGATCGCGAAACCATCAATCCAAACGTGACCCTACCGCCTACCCATTCATTCCCTCCCTCCCTCAGGCCATCTGGAACGCCAGCTCAGACCTTCCAGAGTGCAATTCCAACACCAGAGCCATCTTCCCAGTACACGTGCGTTGATGTACCTCTTTGACTTTCGACTGACTTTTAATGCTATTTGAAAGTCTGCGTATATATCTTCTGGACGACCCAGATTGCCTTGTTCGACATAGCAGAAATTGGGCGATCACTCGCGATACGGCAAACGAGCTCAGTGATCTTATATGGCTTGATGGATGGCGCTATGTAAGGCCATCTTAATTATCAGTGTCGCGCTTAATGTCTTCTGAAATAGTGGTTGGACAACGGCTCTATTATGTATCTGCCGAGATATCGTGTTTTCCCATGGGCCTCCCTACAGCCCTATGTGGATGACGACAAACCCATATTTCTCTATCGTGTGTTGTGCTCTCTGTCTGCTCGGCCATTGATTCAAGATTATCCACAGGGTACCCTGCTCAACGCCGGGGCCTATTACTCCAGAACGGGATAGGTATCCTGCTGAATTTTACCGCTCTGGTCCTTCTCGTGGCGTTTCAACCATGGGGTAAAGACTTCTGGACTTCGATTTCAGCAGTGCTAAGCACAGTGTTGCCATTTGTTGCTCAATGGGTCCTAGGGCTGAGAAGGCGCCCGGGAGAGAGAACTATCGATCCTTATCTCAATTCATTCCACCAGCTAGAAGTTTGGAGGCTTTGGATTAACGCTCGCAGTGCTGGTTTGGCGCCAGACGCGTATGGAGCACATGATATGCAGGTCTGAAGGTTGCAACTATGTCGTTGTTGCAGTGCATTATGTTTTGTACCATATCAGCTGGAATATGTACAGTGCTATCAGGACGAGCAGAGCAGCAAGATCACAACTCATTCAGCAAAACTATGACAAGTCGCGCAGATTGACTGGCCACCCCTCCCCTGTTTCTCTGGCCTGTCGAGTCACATTAAAGCTCTCACTCCTACTAGTATGTGCTTCACTGTGTTCCATGCCTTAAATATCCTTTTTGGCACTGCCAATAGTCGAAACACGAACTGTGTTCCCTTTACCTAGAGGCTATTATGGGCGTATACTAATGCTTGATATCAAGAGGCGATGGCGATGTCGCGGCATAGATTTACTACAGGAAATACATCAAGTTGACTGCGAAGGCAGAGATAAGAAGTCCTTAGAATACTACACATACATACTCGCTCTGGTCATCACGGTCCTTCAAAATCCAGGCATGATACCCACTTCCCAAGCATGATACCCACTTCCAGCTGTAGCTGACCCCGCTTGTCAAGTAAGGAAGAGCCCAAACAATTTCCTCCCGAGCCAGTCTATGATAGTCTCTGTTCTCGAGCTTACAGGCACGCCGCGCAATCATGATCAGTTGCAGAAGGCCTCCCAATTGATCTGGAATTATGGTGGGATACCAGTGGTCGAGTCTCGACACAGATCATATGCACAGCAGGCAAAACATACGACTTCGCCCTCGTATCTTTGATGTAGGAGGCCCCGACGTGGGCATTATCAAGAGATCAAGTTGCGGGATGAGATCAACGGCACTCGCGACTCTGCTCAGCAGTCCTGAAATTAGAGGCCATCGATTGGATCTGGGATTGTCGCCTGATGCTGCTGTGGCGAGATGCAAGTGATTGACGGGGACGGGGGGAGGTCAAATCAGGCGTTGCAAAGGCCACGCGACAGGCGGGGGTGGCGCTGTAACTAGGCTGTAACTCTGGCACGGGAAAAAAGAAACATCAAAAGTTAAGTAGAGGCTGATTACAGGAGAACATGGGACTTCCTGGAAATTTGGAATCTGGCGAAAGCTTGATACGAGTTGGATACGATCGTAATGCAACGAATAATTGGACTGAATGGGCCTGACGATTTGCCAGATGGTCGAAATCGATCTGAGACCCGAGGGTAGAGTCAGTTTAGGGTCGGCCTCGGACCCTGTACTTCTGGTTCGCAAGAGTGGTTGACAAAGCTACTTTGGCGGATTAGCTTTGCCTGCGCAAGTTCGCTTGATCAAGTCGGAACAGCTGCACTCGCGGTTTATTGACCCGAGACCGATGCAAGTTATTACGGTCAAAGGCATTGTTATTTGGTCGTCGTTGTGAACGGGGAGAGCGCTGAGATTGTGCTAAATGTTCTTCATGCCATTCGTCATATGCGAGAGGAATAATGCGACGTTGTAGTGGTCTATGGTCGGCTTTATGCACCGCAGGTGCGGACAAATTACACGCCTTGCACGCGAACCATTGCAAGTGGAGCCAAACCAGCCATGTTACATTCAAGCCTTAAAATCCTTCTTCTGCCACACACCATTCTGATCCTTCTTCCTAACGGTGAGGCACGCAATGCCGAGATAGTTCGTGATATCGTTGATGACCAGGGTGCAGAACCGGGCGTAGAAGAACAAAGACAACGTGAGTGTGAACCAGATGAATAGCGTCGTGTTTCGCAGGCTCGATTGAATGAGGGGTCCCCTAGAACACTTTGATCAGTTACACTGCATCACAAGCACCTGGAAGAGGGCTTACCGTCCAATGACGCGTGGGAGGTTAGCATCCACAGCGCCAATGATGCTCCATATCCATATCCAGTCCCAGCGGGGGAAGGGCGTACTCGTGACGTGGGCAAGAATCATCCTGCCGACCTGATGCGCGAACTGCAGGCCCCACGCGCAGAGGAACGGCACGAAGTTGGGTGAGTTAATGATGGCGGAGCGGTTGTAGCTGGGTTGCGCGAGCCACGAGATCTGGATGGCAGCTGCGATGGCGAAGGGGAGCAGGAGTAGCAGCGGGCGAACGGTGGGCTTTCCGGAGGCCTTCATGGCGCGGCGGACGTTGCCATAGCTGTGAGAGTTGTCGATTGTTAGTTTGTGGCAACTCAGGAGGCAGGATCTAGGATCTGCTAACCTAGAAATAATATTGAAGGCCATCCCAAAGGCACCAAAGACCATGAAAGATTCATTGAGAGGAAGATTGGGTAGTTTCTGAATAAGGGGTATATGTTCGAGCCGGGTAAAGGTGAGGATTTTCTGGTCCCAGAAGGAGGGTCCTAAGGAATAAACGTTGGCAACGGATAGAAGAACCAAGACAGGCTTTGCTTACCGAAGAATCCCGTGAGGAGATAGATAGTAACGATCATAAGAATGCCTTCGACAGGCCCAGAGAAGACTCCAAGGTAAAGTTGACCTGTGAAGGATGGATCAGTCGTACCGCGTTTCAAAGGTTGATAGATAGGAGACTTACCGGTGTGGTACTCTTCCCATGTCGTAAGGTAAAAGTTGGCAAGAGTGGCAATTTGGGACGCGACAGTCCACCAAGAACGGCCCAGATTAAGGGCTTGAGAAGCGAGAAGGACCTCTAGCTGTATGGCGTTGAAGTTAGTCGGACCTGGTTGATTTTATGGGGACAACGTACAGTAGTGTTCAGAGCATCGCAGCCTAGAGAGAAACGAGCTGAGCACAGAAGCTAACAACCTGGCGGAAGGAGTACGTACCGTGATCGAACATCTCTCCCAAAGGTCCTGCCATACCAGTCCGCCGTGCCTGCTTTCTACAGATGCCCGAATCAACCACACTGGAGCGATGGGAAGTCCAATCAAGGGCTCACCCGTCGATAGCATCAAGGCTCTGGTAGGCAAACAATCCGAATGCCCAACTGCCCAAAAGTCAAAGTGTCAATACTACGTCATTGTTGGAGACAGTTCACCACCTACGTGAAATATATCCAATTAGGAGGCCCCGTCGCGCCTCCTTTTTCCGTGAGGTACATTGGGTCGTAATATATCATAGTGAAGAAGTTAATAAATACGATCGTAAGGCCTGTTAACGTGATCTATTCCAATTGACGTGTCATTGTCCGGTCAACATTCAAGCTGTCCTGCGAAAACGCTTACGGTGTTGGGTGCCACAGACAACGGCCATAGCGTGACGAGCCACGTCCAATAAGGGTTGAGTATATATCGTGAAACTATAGATCTACCCGCCACGCAAGATTTGGCCGTCAGAAACACGAACGAAAGAACAAAACTTGGGCTCTCACTTATCAACGCCTTTGTAGGCGTATTTTTTTAGATTTTCTAGAGCGTGTTGAGGGATGTAGCCCATTGTGAGTGGTGAGGTCGTCCGGTGCAGCAAGGCCGGTCTAGTCTATGCTGACGCTAGTTAGTATATATACAAGGACGCGAAGGGGGCGCTAGCGAAGGCGCTGGCAGAAAAAAGTCTCATCCCTATCCACAATGCCACACGTGATGATTAATGACATCAACGGACGTGCCGACGGAAGCCAAAAACGGACCGGATAAACCAATCTGCTGGGGTAAATCAGGCAAATCAGGCCACTGAAGCTTGAAGGCTCTGTCGTCAACAAAAGTTCCTCAGGACTCGCCTTGACTCGCCTACATGCGTAGATTCAATTATTAGTTATAACATAGGAAAGGGGTGCAACGACAGATTTATCCAAACGAGTGGTGTAGATGTGAGTACGAGTCAATGTGCGTCGGGAATAGTAAATGTGAGAATGCAGTGTAACCAAGAAACGAGTCCAAGAAATGTCTGTGTCCTCCAATCCTATGTATGTATATCATGAATCGGCGCGCAGCACCCTGCATCGGCATATATATGTAATGATTGGTTTGCGGACTATTACAGCCGTGTGAAGAGGGTCAATGAGCCCAGGAGAGCACCAAGGACTGCGACGAGGACGCTAACCCCCACTCCACGGGGTAGTGTGGGGAGATCGCCGTTGAAGGGGATATACGGATTCTGGGAGGAGGAGGGGTTGTCGAAGGAGCCACCAGTTCCGCCACCAGTCAAATTCGCGCCATTTGCCTGTGATGCTCAACGATGAGGGACGGATGAATGAGAGAAAGGCAACAGACGCACCCCGATTGGCCGTGAATTATCCACGAACGCGCAGCTGCTCGACGAGCAGATGCACTTGCCGTCTATGGGGTCCCAGAATGGTGTGGAGCAGTTGGACGGAACTGGGAAATGGGCCGGTCAGCTCAATGGTTCACAGAGGGGCGGGAACGAGAACATACGGCGGAAGCGAGCCTGCTCTCCATCAGGAACCTGCTGTGGCGGGTTGGGGTTACCAGGCGATGGTGTCACTTGGGGACAGCCGTACTACGAACCCACACCAAAAGGTTAATCGTAGTCAAAAGCAAAGCATACTTTAGTGAAACGTACGCAGGTGTAGAAGGGGAAATCGGGGAACTCGCAGTGCGACATGACGTCTTTCTCGTTCTGGAGGATACCGTTGCAGATCTTGAGGGACGCGTCGACTTGGGGCGTAGAGCACTTGAGGGCGTTGACGTTGCCGAGTTCCGAGACGGGGACGGGGTTCTTCACCCATTCGAGGAGCTGCTCATTGGAGACGATCCACACTGTCAATACGAACCTTAGCTGGCTGAAAGGCAAAAGAGATGGCAGAACGGAGCGCACCATTCTGCTGTTCCTGGGCCCAGTCCAGGAAAGCATTGATCATGTCGATCATTTCCTTCGACACCGTCGATCCAGGATAAGTCGTCTACAGAAACGCGTCAGATCGTGTATAGTTAGGCTACGACAGAAGCCTTACCGAGAGATGGATGGGGTGGGTGTAAAGACCGATAGGCTGGCGGTTGCCATTGTAGTGATCGGTGAAAGTGTTCTTCATGTACGCAAGCGTCGCAGTATTGTTGACCTTGGTGCCACCATTCGCCATGTCCCTTGATAAAAATTCAGTACTTCTCCCAAAATCAGGGCGCAACAATCAAGGACTTACAACCACGGGTCCATCAAATGTGGGCCACTGACACCTCTGTCATCGAAGAAAGCGTACATCGGGATCTCCCACATGCCAGGAAGCTTAGGCTCGCCCTTGCACGTATCAGTAACAGTCAGACAGTTGTTCGCCATGCCATTGTCGAGTGTGTACGGCCAATACGCGTCAGTTTTGGGGTCGGTGACGGGGACGGACGCCGCAGAGCTAGAGTCGTACGTGAACTGTGCGGCGGCGAGGTTCTTGAGCGTCTGGGCGTTGTAGTCGAGGAACGGTGCACGGAAACCTGTGATGGAGGAGAGCGGGATGCCGGCAAGGGAGTTGAGCGCGATCAGATTGCCATTGATTTCGTCTGTCGACGGCTTGCCAACGTGTGTCATGCTGTAGCGGACGCGATGAATATGAATAGATAATCCGAGGATGACGGCGCCTTACGTGTGGTCCGCAATTTCGTTGCCTGCGACATACCAATCTGGATTACGAGTTGCTGTGAGATCGACCGTAAATGGCAAACAAATAGATACGTACCGGTGACGAGATTGTAATTTGTATAATTCAAAGATGTAAAGTATGTCATTTTGGGGGCGCAACCGTTGGGGTTCTTGCGTTGGGCGAGGAACTGCTTGACAGCATCGAGGGTGTATTCCTGGACTGCGTCATCGGCGGTAAACACGATGAACTGCGGCGTATCGGACTGTGCAATGTAAAGTTTAACGATGACTTGAGGAAGCCACATGGTGTTTGGGTGAGGGTGTAAGCAACTCACAGGTTGGATACCGCCCGGTGGGCTCGTACTGGCGCAATTACAGGTGGGCAACTTGCACTTTGTGGGATCACAAGAGTATCCAGCGGCTTCGGGGCTGCTCGTGGCGCCATCGATACCACCATCTTGTGCGGACGCAAGAAGCGGGCTAAGAGCAAAGAGAGTGAGGGGAAGAATGGCCGACGTAAAGCGCATTCTCGTTAGGCGTCTAGTCGTGAGTTAACTTATGGAAAGGACAGCGTAAAGGCGAAGTCCAGGTGCCAGGTAAATTCCAAGCTGGCCTGAGCAACGAAGAATGGAACTTCCGGGGAATGGAAAGCGAAAGAAAGGAGACAAAATAGGCGAAACAAGAGGTTGAATTGGGAAATCTTCCGGCGACACACATGGACGACCATCAGTTGATCTTAGTCAGCAAGGGCTTGTCTGTCCGTTCAATTGACCGCCTGACATAGCCTGGCACCATCTGGCCACCACGCAGACAGCCCATGGGAGCTCTTTTACGCCGGGATGATTCGGTGCAAGTGTAGGAGAAAGAGATGATGTAAAGTTAAATTGGCGCCGCGGATGAAGACCGGTCATTTCCACGTCGAACCTTGACCTCTTTTGGTGCTAGTGTCCACGCCTGACGTGGCTGCTTCGACGTGGGTTACTCGCCGTGCATCTGGCTCAAATGCAATGGCAGGCCTCCTGGACGTTACTACGGGTGCTAATGGAACATACGATAAAGGCATGTTTGTCTTGGGCTTTTGGAGCCTAACGAAACATGTGTTGATTTGTTACCACCTGATGTACAAATGTCCCATTAGAATAAGCTATTTACGTTCACTGTCAGTTGACGTTAAGAGCTATTTCAAGGACAGAAGTTTAGCTATCAATAGCGATAGCTAGCAGCTTGTATGAATTGATACGGCATTGGTATCCATCGTTCGGTTCCGCACAGGAATGAAGAGCTGGTGGCCACAGTACTTGATATGCATTTGAGCTTGGTCAGACGGGCAAAAGGGGATCAAGGTCCGATGAAGGACAGGTTCTAGCGTTGAGAGTAAGTAAAACACGGCCTACAAAGGTATTAGCAGGGGAATTGCAGGAAGGGGCACTTGATACTCGGAACTCAAGTTGTGCCGTTTCACCCATCGCACCGTCGATCCATTCTAAGGACAGAAGTTGAACTATCAATAGAGATAATAAACTTGTATGCGTTAATACGGCATCGCTATCTATCCTCTGGTTGGTTGGAGCTGAAGTGCATGCGTCATTAAGATTTCGGCGAGCTGGGGCCACGGTCAGACGGGGAAAGGCATTCCGATGAGGTCCGATGAGGATGGACATGCTTAATCTAGCAAGTCAAACGCGGCCTACAAGTGTAGCAGGGGCATCGTGAGAAGGGGCACTCTATACTCGGAGCTCAAGCTCAAGTCTGAATGATCTCTCTCACTTCCGTTGACCAGTCTACCCAATGGACCCGAAAGGGCATGTGAATCATAGGATATGGAGGCCTCAGGACATGGGAAATAACCAACTTTCTCGAACACGGCAAAGATGAAACCTTCAAGAGAAGGAGGATATGAGAGCCAAGAGATGCCCCCGGAACTCAAGTTTGTATCATGATCCTCTTTTCTCATTTCCGTGACCCGTCAACACAATGGATCCCCAAGGGCGTAAGAATTGTAGATATGGAGGCCTGAGGATATGGCCGACTTCCTCGAACACGGAGAAGAGCTCAACTTCAAGGGAAGGAGGAGTTGGGAACCAAGAAATGTAGTTATTGTACCAGATTGTACCTGGCTAGCAAAAGAGGACGGCCCAGAGGCACATTGGGCGTTCGATCGACAAGATGGCCGGTTTCATCCTGAAATTCGGGATCGACGCTATCAATTTTGACAGGCCCTGAAAAATTATATCCGTAAGAGGACCCAGTAACGTCAACATGATGATTTTCATTGAGGGAGAGGAAAGCAGGAGGAAACTGAAGCTTAGTAATGGAGCTACGACGCCGGCAAGTGACTGAAAAAATTAAAAAATTTGGGAAATCCTGGAACTTACCCCCCACAGTATACGGCAACTGTGACTTGCAGAGACGAAAGAATACAGTGGGTGGCGCCGCAACCAGCCGTGGCGCTGAATTCCAGTACAGAAATTTGATTGTTTGCACATGTTATGCTGCGACCAGCTGTACAGTTCCACTTCAGCCACCGGTTGCCCATTGTGGAAACTAGCCCAGATTTACGCCGGCCATCCCCAAAATCACTCACAATGTCCTCCGATCTCCAGTGGCTGCTCCTCCGCGTTCGTCCCATCTAGTACACTCAGGCTGCCGTGCAGGAATGGCTGATTTTTCTGGAATTTTCATAATTTGCAGAACAACAACTCCTTCATCGTGAAGCGAGTTGTCGAGGGACCGGTGTTCTCCAAGGAGCCTGTGCGTGTACTTGGCCTTCATTTTTTAATTGACGAGTTGACCTAGTATGTTTGTAGGGTAACCTCCGCAACCTCCACTCTTACAAGTTCTCTGGACTCGCCAACTCGAAGGTAGATCAAAATTTGTTGAATTGGTGGAAGGAAGGCTGATATGTTCTATTCGTTCTGGTGTGGTAGTCCATCGACATCTCCGAGACCCCCGCCGGCATCCAGGTCAGCGCCCGCAAAACAAAAGCCTCCTCCGGTGCCGTCAAGGCCGCCATCGCCAAATCCACCATCCGCCCCCGGTCAGGCCCCCGCCGTGCCCAGGGTGTTGTCGCACAATACGCCAAACGCGGATACCGCCCCGACCTCCGCACTGTGAGTGCCTTTCTCCGTGGTGCTTGCCCTGTAGCTTCTCTGTTTTTTGGATTGCTTTGCTTTGGGGACTGGGGACTCGACGCACTCTATAGTAGAACCTACCTTCACCGCCGAATGGCGCTTGATGAACGGATGGGTGTGGATAACGTTTGCAATATTAACCCCAACCTGCTGAGGTCGATCAAACCTCAGCGGGTACCGTGCCATGTCGCTATCGGGCCCCGTTCGTTGCTCGACGCGGCAGGATCCGACTCTTTGGCGCTCACATTCGTTTCCTTCTTTTTTAGTCTATCTTCTCTTCTCTTCTTTTTTCTTCACCTCTTCATCTACGGAAACGCGCTTACTGACACACTCTTTCTGACTCCCAGGCCGCCCTCGCTCGTGTCTCCGCTCTCATTGCTGCCCAAAAAGAGCCCAAGCCCTCACCACCGAAGAAGCTCAGGGGCTCGAAGGCCAAGGAAATCGAGGCCGCCCTCGAGTAAATGTCCGCATCTGCATCTCGTCTCCCTACCACCCCACGCCCACATGTGTATGCTTCGTTATGCCGACCCATGTATACATGACCACAGCCCTCTTGAGATCAATTCCCGCGTGAGTTCCTAAGTCTTGGCTCCCTGCCCACCGTTCCTCCCTCTCTTTTCGTTGTCTGAAGTGCTGTTTGGATTGTGTGTGTGTGGAGATGGAATATGCATTCTGTTAGAACCCCCTGGAACCGCTGAAAAGCGAATGAAAGGTCGGGCGTAGAAATGTTTGCAAGAACAACTTCCCCACTGAGGTCGATCAAACCTCAGTGGGTACCGTGCCATGTCGCTATCGGGCCCCGTTCGTCGCTCACCGCGGAGGATCCGACTCTTTGGGACTAACATCTATCACCTTCCTTCCCTTCCTTTTTTTTTACTTCGCAGTACACGTGTATTTTTGTTCGATGGCCTGCGCAATACATGATCGCTTTGTTGTTCGCAGTGATTGGTTGAACTCTTTGCAAAACTCCGAGACTTCGAATGTCAAAAGCAAGAATGTTTGGGTGTTGGTACATGTCTCATACGACTGTTGGTTAGCTGATACAAATACACTTGTTTAGATCTTCTGTCAGTTCCCTCGGGGTTACTTTGACACCATTAAAATCCCTTCCTTCCTTCCTTCCTTCCTTCCCTCCTTTCCCCACCCTCAAACGCCCAACGACTTTCCAGCAGGCTGTGCAATCCTCCCCGCAGCGCCAAATCCCTTATTGTGGCCCCCAATAGAGTCCTTGCTCGGGCGGGTCGCCTCGACCTTACGCTGCGCAAGGTCGCGAAGATGCTTCTCAGTCTCGTGGTTCATGTGCTTCTTCTCCTTCTTCGGAGGGGCCTCATCCTCATGGTGGGGAGGGGGCGCATGCACTTGGTCCTCCGCGCCTGTGCCTGTGTGCACCGGGCGAGGGTAGTCCGCGGGGGGGCTGGGCTCCGCTGGGGCGGGCTCACTGGATGTATCAGCATGAATACCGTTGTTAGTCTTGCTCGGTATAGCGACTGCGCAGGGCGGAACTTACGCGGGCGCTGTGTGCTTGGGCTTCGACGAGATAGAGAGCCGCCGTCCTCCCACTTTGACTGCGACATTCATAGTTCATCAGTGGTTTGAAGGATCGCGGACCCAAGGACACTTACGTGCGGGGGGGTGGACGGTGGAGAGAGATGGAGTCGCCATTGTGGGTGGACTGGTGGTGGAGGTTAGACGCAGATGCTAATTTACTGACGTAATGCTTTTATATTCCGGCCGTGGCCCGTTGTGCGGCACAGAATTCCGGAGAGACTCTCCTTAGAAGATCCGGAGATTGTCCTCTTTCCCTTACCTGAGAATTGTATCCTTTCGCAGAGTGGATTTTTTATGAAGCGCGGGTTCTTGATCTTCTCAGATTTCCGCTCAGCGACAGCCATTGGAGGTAATTCATAGCGCCATAAGTGTGGCACATTCTGAGGTATCTCGCCTATCACCAATGTCCTAAAACAAGGACTCGACTAAAGTAGGCGGCAAGACCGAGGTTAAAATGGCATTTGTTCGCTTATTTCCGGTCTTGATCCGGATCTTATCTGCTGCTCGGCAGCACATATCCAGGCCTTTCGTCGTTATTTTCACCAGTTCCCAGTGACACAGTGGCCAAGAACGCCCTATGAGCATGTTTTATAACCCGCCACTGAGTTTATACATCAATTTATGAGCCAGATCAGGCTATTTCTCGCCACATCAGAATGTTATCATTGTCACCGAGCGAATCAAGAGTAAATTTCGACTCTTTTTCACGGCCCGTAAGCGGGGAGCAGTCGGAAAACATTGACGGAAACGTGCGAAAGATGAGTCATTAATGGTGTCCATTGTAGAGTTGCGCATGGGCAAACACACGTTAATTCAATGAGACCAAAAATTAGAAATTTAAGAAAACGGGCACAGTTTATTTTACATCAGGAAAACGTTTGGACCTAGGTTTGACCAGGCGGAGTTTATAATCTTCTGCCAGGCTAAGGAAGAAATTTCAAGCCATGAATTGCTTTACTTACGCTTACAAGCACAGGCGCGGTATCGTACCTTGTACTCTAGTCAAGCATCGAAAAGATTGGTTTGGGGGATAATCATGTTAGAAGATGACGAGATGGCCTAAGTCTGGTATCAGTGGCAGGCATTATGATGTAACCCAATATTGGGTGTGTCGATATGGGTATAACTACGTTGGAAACGAGGCCTAAATGTTGAGGCAACGGCAAAGTTCCACAGACCTGCCATCTTGATTCGAGTTACCCAGATGATGTATTTCCGATGGCTTTGGAGGCGCATCAGGAAATCCTGAATGGGTGGCTGGTTTAGATGACAATGTAAGAGCCTATATTTCCTCAACACGGTGGTATCGACTGTATGACGTGCCTGGTTTGTTATGCTGAAC